>PVIR01019345.1:0-32154 GCA_004026965.1 Petromus typicus
CACACCCAGCAGCAACCAGTACCACATACCACAGTGCCGGGCGTGGTGGCTCACGCCTGTAATCCCAGCACTCGGGAGGCAGAGGCAGGAGGATTGCTGTGATGAGTTTGAGGCTGAGCTCAGGGCCAGCCTGAACCACAAAGCGAGACCCTGTCTCAAAAAACCTAAAAAAAAAAAAAAAAAAAAAAAAGTAAAGAAGAAGTGAGGTTAAAATTAATTTTATTTAATCCAATATTGCCAAAACACTATCATTCTAATATACTAAATTAACATTTTAAAATTAATATAAAATGACAAATACTTATGATTGTAATGTAAAAACTGAAGGTATCATATGCTCTCTGCTGTTGCTCTAAGTCTCTGAAGTCAAGCGTCTCTGACACTCGATACACATCTGAATTTGAGGGCTAAGTGCCGAGTGTCCTGAAGCATCATGTGGCCAGAGGAGGCTGTGCTGGACCACGATGCTATCCTGTAACCCTGTCACTCACCTTTATCCACTGCTCTGCCTTCATGACCCCTCCGACGCACAGCGAGGGGGCCCCGTTTGTGGGCTCCTCAAGTCATGGTTCTCAACTACTAGGTCAACAAAGATGCCCAGGGCATTGCACTCGGCCATCACACGTCCCCTCAAAGAGCACAAGCAGATGGGTGACCTTGACAGCCATTCACTGAATAAATATTCACTGAATCCCTACTGGTGACAGACAGGACAGTCTTTGTCCTGACGACCTTGACACAATTCTCCAGGAAAAGCCATGTGAACAAGCAGTGCTGTGCGCCTCACTGGAGGAACATGTGAGGGGCCACAGCCCAGGACGCATTGGAGACAGGTCTGCTGAGGGCAAGGAAGGAGACCTGTCCAGGCCGAGGGACAGTGTGGGCAGAGCCCGGGGTGTGCACCACAGAGCCCTCCCCCAAGTGCCACGGTATGAGAGACAAGGGGAAAGGAAGGTGGAGGGCCAGCTGGTGCTGGACGGAAGTGACCGCACATGCCTCCGCGCAGTCACTCCAACTGCATCCAGCCAGCCACAGAAGGTCAGGGAGGGTGTTTCCCCGAGGATGCACATTGTCCAACTCAACCTTTAGAAACTGGCAGAAGGTAAGGGGATATTACAGGGCAAAAGACAAAAACAGAAGGAGCCCAGCAAGGCCGCATTATTTCCAGTTAGTTCTAGACAAGCATGGGAGTCAGAGACAGGCAAGAGCAAACATGCAAAATACGTTCAGGAGAAAAAGCGACAACTCGGGCAGGCCTGGGAGGAAACGAGCTGGTGTGAAGACACCGTGAGCCGGGTGTGGGCACCGTGCTGACAGAGGCCTGCGGTGGAGAGAACAGACATCAGACAGCACCTCAGAGCTCTTGGTGCCATTGGGCACCTTGATGGGCGGTGCCAGAGGGACAGAGAAGAAGGGGTCACTGGGAGCCTCAGGACAAGGGCTAGATCAGGGACATCCCTTCTCATTGGGTAACAGTTGTACAAATTCCATCCACAGCACAGAATGTGTGAGGTCACATTATTTAACTTATGACACATTTTGTAAAATTCTCGGCCTAATTCAGAAGCCAGTGATGTTAACAGTCCAAACTGCCTCCTGAGGAAAAGTGAGCTGATTGGTTTTACTTAATTCCTTTGCTTTTCCCAGCTTTCTATGATGTGGAACCATGAGCCATCAGTGAAGAACAACCCTCTGGGGTACAACCTGTGGAAGATCGCATGGGTGACATCACGCTGACAGACTCAGTCCCAGCTCTGCAATGTCTGACTCCGTGGTAACCAGCGGGGGACCGAGCTCCAGTTTCTTCTCCTGTCACCTGGGACACCACAGGTCCTTTGGAGGAACAGGGATGACAGCAGAGAAGCTCCTGGCTCGAGCCCGGGACTTAATCACATCAGCTCCCTACCCTTCTCCAGGTGTAACATTTCATTTCTCTCTTGGAGAGTGGTATAAGGTAAAGAGTATGGGTTTGGAGCTAGCGAGGTCGCGGTTTCAATTCAAAGTCTTCCACTTCCTAATTATATTCAAGTTAGGGACCAAAAAGACAGCGCCTGATTTGGTTTCATTTTATAAACAGAACTTGCAATGTGTCTAGCAGGGGGGACTGCAGAGGGTCAGGCAATTTTTCCCTTTCCCATATTTTTAAGAACACAGGCCAGCCTTGCTTGGGGCATGGCTGACACATTTCCACCTCAGTTCCCATGGTTTTAAGCCTGGCACAGTGGCACATTCCTATAATCCCAGCAATGTAGGAGACTGAGGCAGGAGGATCGCAAGTTCAAGTCCCACTGGGCAACTTAACGAGACCTTGTCTCTGAATAAAAAGTAAGTGTAGCCAGATATGCTGGCACACACTTGTCATCTTAGCATTTGGGAAGCTGAGGCGAGTGGATTACTATGAGTACAAGGCCAGCCTGACCTACACAGTGAGATCCTGTCTCAAAAAAAAAAAGAAGTAAATTTTTTTAAAAGATAGTTACTATTGTTTTATGGTCACAGTAGACTCCTTAAAACTGATTCAAATCATTCTGACATAGCTGGCTGTAAATAACGGTATACAGCACAACTTCTGCCCCTACTTCTCCAGGACCTGAGCACGGTGGGAACACAGATGCCTGTCAATGCATCAGCGACCAATCACGATGCTTCTTTCATTGTCCACCAAAGAAAGGTCCCTCCATATTGACTGCTTGGTCCCACGAAGAGGGTGAGCAGTGTTACTTCCTGTCTCCCAGCGAGGCACCCACGTCACATTTGCCCAGCATGGGTAGAAAAGGGGGCCTGGTCAGCAAAGATGAGATGCAGCAAAGACACAGCAAGCAGTGATAAATTGCAGATCACAGGAAGCATTGGCCCTGAGTCTGAAAGACTGCATGCGAGGGCAAGGAAATGCAGTGAATTGAACTTCAACAGAAATAAAGACGTCTGCTGTAATGTCAATGATAAAAACATCCTCAAAAAAACGGGCTGGCAGAAAACTATACAGAAATATTCTTAAGAAATTTCATGGTACAAAGGAAAAAGTACTACAACCCAGTTCACTCATATAAGCACCCAAGTAGGGTGATCCTAAGGGTTACATTTCTCCCTTGTAGATACGTGTTGTCATTAGTGGGCAAAAAAAAAGTTTTTTCCTAGGGGGTGATTAGCTGAAGTCTGTAATTCCAGCCCTCTTGGAGGCTGAGGCAGGAGGATTTCAGGTTCAAGCCTAGCTTAGGCAGCTTAATGATAGCCTGACTCAAAATTTTTAAAAATTTAAGGATTGGGAATGGACCTCAGCATGAAGGCCCTGGCTCAGTCCTCAGTGCTGTAAACAAATGAATGAACAAAGCATGTTTTTAAATTCTTACTGAGCACCTGCTATTTTTAGCCACAAATAACAATGGACTTTTACTTTTGACTGTCTGGTTAAAAGCATCCTGGTCATTCTCAGTGGTTCAATACTGCACGAAGTCCAAAGACCACAGCCAGCTGCTGTTGGAGGAGGCGGAGGCCAAGCGTGAGCACATTTCTTGTGGCACAGGCTGCTGCACGGATCCGAAGGCTACACCGAAGGATGTGAACAAACACCACGCTCCAGGCGCTGGCTGACAAGAGTGCATCCCCGCTGTGCGTGAATTTATGGCCAGGCCGGATGAGGTCAGGACTTTCTGTATGTGAAGAGGGCCGGGGAGGGGTAAGCAGAGATAAATAAGGCCTTCTGACTTGAGATAGAAATGTCAGTGTCACAAAGCACTCTGCAGCCCATTGGTTTAGTGTGCAACAGTGATAGCATTAAAACCACGAAACTCACGGCTGCCGGGTGGACTCTGCACACCCGGAGGTGCTATCGGGGCTCAGTGTTCCGGCCTCCAGCCCCCCAGCTCACCCATCCCCTTGACCCCAGCAAGAGCCATCTCAACTCAGGACACAAAGTACATGGTTGTGGATGGAACTGCTTCAAAAACTTGTTGAAATGTATAAACCATTTGAAAAGAATGACTCTATCCACCGTGTTTTTTAGATGGATAAAAGTAATGAAAGATATTGGATGGTCACAGATAAAGCTCTCAGCCTTTGACAAAGCAGCTAGAGTTCTATGCTGTTGCCTGAGAATTTCACTGCTTTCCATATTCAGGTTTGGCTGATCAAAAGCAGCATGCAAAAGGGGTTCAAGCCCCGACTCCACACAAATCTACACTCTACCTGAGGAGCTGGGGGCAGGGCAGGCTTCATCGGGCTAGGGCTGCAGACCTGCTAACAGCACAGCATTTCCTAAAATAAACAAGCAGTAGGACCATTGGGGACAGAGTTTTCTAAACACCACAGGGACCGAGATTCACAAATTCAGACCACCTTTGAGGTCAACAAACAAGTGAACTCTGATGAATAGGGCTCTCTAATCAAAGGGGCATAAATTAACTTTCAGGTCTTTCAATCAGCTGGTCAAATTTTGTGTCGTCTGAATTTCCTAATCATCTGTTATTTTTCTAGTATCCACCTTCCACTGCTTAACCTTTAAAGTTCTTTCCAACCTGGAGATTATGGGATTGCACTTCTTTTACAAATGACCATTTTACTAGGGTGTACTAAACTCAAATATCACAATTTGTAAGATTTTCCTGTACCCATAAATCTCTGCCCTGTACATAAATCTGTCTCACATCTGAAGAGTTTTCAGATGAATGCGAGGAGGAGCGTACAGTGTCAGCTCACCGGAGCCACGGAGGAAGCCCAGGAGAGGACTTGGCTTACGAAGCGCTGAGACTTCACAGCACCACTCACATCTAGTTTCCCCAAACCAGAACGCACATCGCATGGAATCACCCAGTAAATCTTTCCAGAAGTTCACCAACCCCACTCCACAAACCCCTATCAAAATCTAATCAAAGTATGATTTAAATAATTTTATAGAAGTAGAATTTGCATTCTATCAAATTCAACCATTACAAGTTTTAACTCTGTAATGGTAGGGGACATCTACCCTGTTGTATAAAACACCCACAAATAACCCAATGTTATTAAACATTTCCATCATCCTAGTGCCATGTGCAGCCAATTCCTGTCTGACCCCCAAGTAGGGACAACCACCCATCTGCTCCCCCCTTACATAGTAGACTTCTTGGTACATTTTGCATAAAAGGAATCAAATAATGTGTAACTCTTTGAATCCAGCTTCTTTTAGGTATCAAGTGTTTCTGAGGCTCATGTCTGCTGACCATATGTGGTTGAAAGCAGTGTTGCTGACATTTCCTTTACAAGCAAAAAGACTCTGTGCCCATCCCAAAGTCTCCACTACAGCCCACCAAGCACCTTCGCTGCCCCAACCTCATCCTCAGTTCAGAGGTTCCTTGCCTGGGGCCTGTGTGATCCCATCTGCTCTCCACTGTACCCAAGTGGGCCTCTGTCACCCCCAAGTAACAGTGGCACAGAAGAGCTGCACCGGCCCCACTCTGCGCTAGGGGGCAGTATCAACCCAATCCCTCATCCACCCATCAGGGAGAAACGCGGCCTGGAGGGGCCACTGCTGGCTCCACTTCTTACCCTCATGGGTCCTTACAAAGTTCCTTTCACTCTGGCCTTGTCTTGTCTCTGTCTATCCAGGGATCTGGATGAGGGGACAACCCCTCCAACACTGCAGGCCCTGTCAGTGCTCTGCTGGGGGCATGATAAGGCTCCGCCTGCTGCACACACAGAGGGGGCAGCTCACTAGGTGCAAGTGTCCTCTCACCAAGTCTGCAGTGATTCAAAGAAGATGATGGCGTTGAACATGCAACAGCTGGAGGAATGGGGATGAAACACAGATGAGTTCTTTGATACGGGCAATATCAGAAGCATACTCTGGATGGTAGATAATGGGAGATGGAAAGATACAGTGCATGTTTGAAGCCCTTTCCCGATATTCCCTCTCTCAGTTTGGAAACACTGATCTCATTATTCGTGTCCCTGTCTGAAGCAGTTCTGGAGTCCTCCTTCCTGAGTGTCTTTACACGGTGTGATCACAAATATGACAAACACTGCTCAGACCCGTCAGATGGCAAGGTGGGCTGATAGAAACATCACATGTCCTCCCCCTCAGTCATGGGATCTGGTACCATGCGACTTCTGGCTCTCCTGCGAAGTCAGAATGACCACGAGAAGTAAGCAACAGTTTCAACCACAGCTGGTCAGTTAGCATCAGTTCAGGCCATCACGGCAGCCCAGCACACTGCTGAAGACACTCGCGAAGGAGGACTTCCAGAACTGCTCCCGAAATGTGATGAGGGTCAAAAAGAGGTGCAGGGTGTTGTGGAGATTAATGGCAGTGTGTCCTTTCCCTGCAATAAGGTTTTTAAAAATTTACACATTCATTGTAATTTTTTGATTACACTTTCTACACAGCAGCAGTAGCAATAAATTTCAAGTGCTCTTGCCCTCACTGTGCCTCTCCATGCAGAGGACAAGGACAGCCAGCTG
Source organism: Petromus typicus (assembly GCA_004026965.1). Taxonomy (NCBI): domain Eukaryota; kingdom Metazoa; phylum Chordata; class Mammalia; order Rodentia; family Petromuridae; genus Petromus; species Petromus typicus. The sequence continues at coordinate 6,436 of PVIR01019345.1, forward strand.
GCAGCCTCTGTTTTCCGCCAGAATGTGTCAGCTAAACCCAAGGCCAGGGAAGGTCTCTTCAGCTTCCTTCCCTTGGCAGGAGGTCACAGAGGTACGCACAGGAGGTCCACGTAGGGGTCAAAGCGAAGATGTGTCTGCAATAAGGACTCCTTAAGAGGAACCCCTCTTCCTAAGGGAGAAGGATGCTGGTGAATTTCAACAGCTCTAGCTGGCTGATCCCTTTTGTTTGTGAAATCCAGTCACCTTCACTATTGAGGCTGCTCTAGGCAACTTTCCCCTGCCTGCCTCGCCTTGTGCTCAGAGGACGTTCTCAGTCTCTTGTTTTGTGAAGAACTACAGACCCTATGCCAGTGCACGTGCGCTTAAAGAAACAACAAAAACATTAGCTTCTTGCCACAAGTTGAGTATTCCTCTGTGTGTTTCCAATACGCCATCATTTCTTGGCTTGTTCTCTTCCCCAGAGACTACCAAAAGGTTTATACAACCAGTCACCTTAATTGGTTCTGTCAAAATGCCACTTCTCCAAGCATTTGCCCCCAGGAAGATTAAGTGATACACTAGCATCTAAAAAACCCTAAACTTTTAAGGGATCTGAGTTCTGGGCACGTAAGAAGGCATGAAAATATGGAGAAGTAAACAAATGCCAAATTCTAAGTCACTGCCAGGAAAACAAGAGGAAGAAGAGAAACAGCCACACACAGTTATCCTTTAAGAGACTCGATGACTGCGTCCTCGCCCGGTGACAAGGTCCAGCCTGGCTGAGTCTCAAGGTCTCTAACTCTGAAATGCGCCGCTTCGAAAGGGCTTTGGAAGCTGCCGACTCCTTGTGAGCAGTAACTGTGGGCTCCTCACATAGCCAAAGCCTCCTCTAGCCTGCCCCATCTGACCACCCATCTCTTCACTGGGAGAACTTTCTGCGGTAAATGGACATTGAAAGTAACACAGAGAACACAGAAAACCCTACAAGTCCAACAGAAAGTGCAGGAACACAGAGGCAATTGGCAGGAGGCCATTATCGCCACAGGATGGGCATTCTAGATGGGAGCTGATGCCACCTCTGCACTGCTCTTTATGAGTGGGTGGCTCTTTATGACAGGCCTGGCCTGTGTATTGTGGGACAGCAGCAACCATCACCTCTATCAACCAGATGCCATAAAAAGACAACCAAAACCGTCTCCACACATTGCCCAGTGTCTCCTCGGTAACAAAGCAGCCCCCACTGAGGACTGCTGGTGTAGACCAACTAGGCAACCACGCATTTCAAGTCAGAGAGACCTTGACATTCAGCCAGGCTGAGACCTTGTCACTAAGGACGCAGTAATGGAGTCTCTTAAGGGATAACTCTCCAAGGCCACTGAGCCCCTGGTGGGTGGTAGCACAGAAGCCACAGCACCCAAGCTGGCCAATATTTTGGGACTGTTTCAAAGAAATGACTGAATATTAGGCGCATCATATACGTTTGAAACCACTTTCTGGTAAAGCAAATAGTAATAATGGTGCTGTTCTTTCTCTTTTTTAGAAGAAAGTATGGGGATAGGGAGTTCAATAGGAAGGGGCTTCTCCAGATGGAAAGATGGAGATCGGGAGCCACACAGCAAAAAAGCACTGCAGAATGCACAACTTCATTGGGTTTATAGGATGTATTTACATACATTTATAATGAGAACGTCACACAGTAAATTTTCCCAGGAATTACCCCTTTCAAACACCATTTGACACATATACACAGATACATCTTAGGTGTTAAATCAAGAGAGTCTCAAAACATCTATTTTTCTCTACTGCCACTGCAGGAAAGTCCATCAAAAATAAGATAGTGATGCTGTTTGAATTCCTACAGTAAGTCTGGAAAGATGTGGGGTCTCACATTTGACATTGGCCCAGGATACTAAGCAAACATTGACAGTGACTACCAAGTAACTTAAGGCAAAGACAGAATTCACACACCAGCCAAATAAGACTCAGTAACACAGCATGGACAGACTGCTTTTTATTCTACCTCTGCCACCTCCTGATGGCCCAAAACTTACTGTGGCTGAAAGAAGAAAAGGAAGAAGAAAAGAAGTATGATTTTTTTTTTTTAAGATAGGCTCTAGATATCCAGGCTGGCCTCCTGCCTCAGTCTTCTAAGTGCGGAGATTACAGATGTTCACCACCATGTCCAACCACGATGGTTAATCTTTAGGAATAAAAAAGTGCACTTTTGGGTGTGTTTGTGGAATATTTCCAGAGATGACAGGCAGGCCAGTGAACTGAAGGAGGAAATCCTGCCCTGATTATGGATGCACAATTGAACAGGCTTGGATGGACAAAAGAACGGAAGGAGGAGGAAGTTGCTCTGTACTTGCAAGCTTGATTCTGCTTGGGTAAAGATGCTGCTATTGCCTGTGGACATGAGACTCGTTTCTTCAGCCTTTCGACACAGACTCACAATACGGACTCTGGAGGAGGCAACTGGGCCTTCAGCCTCAGGCTAGGGCTGCATCCTATGTCCAGCTGTTCTAGGGCTTCTACATTCTTTGGCTGAGCAGCTGCTCAATTGCCTAGCTCTCCGGCATGCAGACAGTCCCTGTAGACTCTAGCTCTGCTCTTGTAAGCTTATCTGACACATCCCCTTCCCACAAGGTGTGCATACGTCCATCCATTCTCTTGATTCTGTTCCTCTAGAGAATCCTAACCAACACAGGAAGGAAGTTGGTTCTGTTCAGAGTTCTTATAATTTATGAATTCAAGTTCCCAAATCTATTATTAGAATTAAGTTTTAATGTAGTTCTTTTGGGCACAGTCATATCTTTTAAAAATATTTTTCCTTCTTTAGCAATTATGCTGCCACCAAGGAGCGTCACTGAACCTAGAATGTTCCAGGCTTCTGAGTCTTGTACAGGATAGGCAAGGGAAGAAAGCATTTGAATGCATAATGTCAAAGTCCTCACTTTAATTGGCCGCTCTACAATTTCATAGCCCTCCCCTGTTGGGCTGTATCCCGCAAATCGAGCCAGCCAGAGCTACTTTTATGTCTCTTGGCTGGTAACCGATTGTTCTCAGGGCACGGTGGCGATGGTGTGAAGATAGGAGGAAAAGAAAAGCTGGATTCAGCAAAGGTCAATATTAACAGAGAAAAATAGACACCAAATATTTGTCACAATGGTTACTTCTGAGTGGTAGATTTTTTCCTTTTCTTTTAAAATTTGTGTGGGCTCAACATTTTTTAACACAAAGACATATATTATTTTCTTTGTCAAAATTTAAATCAACGATTTTTTTTAAATAATGAAAGGATACTCAACATTTTCTGAAGTTGCGCACTGGGAAGGCTGTGACGTCTGGGGACTGTTCACTGCATGCCTATGAAACTGTCCAACTCCCACCCTGTCGGTAGGCCCAGGTGGCTCTGAGCAGCAGACGCCTGCCTCTGGCAACCAATTCACTTATGACTTGGTGTTTACATTCGGCATGAAGTCTGAAGGCCCCGTACACACGCAGCTTTCACACAGGATTGAATAACTTCTCAACACTTGCTCACTACTTCCTTGCTTTGTATTTCTGCATTACTGTGAGAAACACACCAGGCATCTGACATCAGAGGGTGAGTCACCTACGTTATTACCCAGCCCACATGCTGCCAAGACAAAGACTCCTGTATTGTGCTCCAGCTCCTGGAGGTCAAGGACTATGTCTGACTCCTCCATATGGTGCGTGGGCCCCAGAACCGGAGATCAGTGAATGTCTGATGTGAAACACACGGATAAAAGCAAAATAAGGACTTCACTACAGGCCTGGCAACAAGAGGCAGAGCAAACACAAAATAAAGGATAACCAAAGTAAGCTGAGAAGAATTAAATTGATGGCTGCATCCTCACAAACTCCCCCACAGCCTATAGCTGCAAGGAACAGGACAGGAAGTACCATCCTAAAGAGGCTAATGCCATCATTTCGCAAATCTTGTTTTCTCAGTCACGGAAATCTAACGCATGTTTGCTGGGGCCCCTCTGCGTGGGCACAGGGCCTCAAAATCAGCCTCTACATTTCACAGCAGGAATTATGCCGCTGAGCTGTATGGAACCCATGCAAGAGGTTCAAACATGAGCCATGATACCTTCATTTTTCCTTGGTGAAACAGCTCCCTTCAAACTCATGCTGCAGGTGGAGCCTGCACACACAGGTGTGTGACCCCACTCTGGGAGGCTGAGGAAGGAGGATCACAAGTTTGAGCCCAGCCTGGCAACCTAGTAACTTAGATCCCGTCTCAAAATTAAAAACACAAGGTTTCTAGGTGCTGAGGTTGTAGCTCAGCACAAAGGCCTTGGGTTCAATTCCCACTACTGCAAAGGAAAAAACCCCAACCTGTCTGCCTACCTGTCTGCCTGCCTGTCTCTATAATTCCCAGTATAAGACAGGAGCTCCAAAATACGGGGTGTGCCCAAGGTCTCAGGGCCGGGAGCATTCCCGACAGGCCTGCACAGCCTTCCACGGAAATTCTGCGCCACCCTCTTTCTTGGCATCCTGCTTTGTGGTTCATTTTATTTTCTGCCTCTCTGCTGCTTCTCCTTAGAAATGTCAAGGTCAAAATGCAAAAGCACAGGAAGGTGGCAAGCTAGATACGAGGAGCGTGGACTGACATAGAGGCTGGTTCTGACAGTGATGACTCCTGGGACAGACAACGTGACCAAAAACTCATTCAAGATCCCTGATTCCTGGGATGACTGACCATCTTCAATGTATGTAAGAAGGTGCTGAGACCAGACGCTCACTCCTGCGACGAGGAGGCACGGGGCCCTTCAAGAATCCAAGTGCACGCTTGCGCTGTTTCGCTTGTACGTCAGACAGCTCTCAGGTGTGCCTGTTCGCCGGAGCCCCTCCTTCCAATAGCAGAAACACTCAGACGCAAGCAGACCTTCTTGTGGCTTAGTTTAAAAATAGAACAGGCTGACATTTTGAAATTATTGTATACAGCTGACTGCAGTGGCAATAACTCTCTCTCTCGAGGCTGTGTTAAGATTCCAAAGAACAAAACGGAACGAATCAAGCCCAGGAAGTATGTGAAGCCGGTCTAAGTCCAAAATGCCTGCTGTTTCACCAAATAATTAAGCCATTACTTCATCTCTGTCGCACACCTGCAGCATAATGGCTTCACAAAACCATGAGCACAGATGGCTTCAGAGAGATGTAAGTCCACATTATAAAAGTTCACGGGCAGCTCAGTTATTTGGACAAGGTTGGGGCCTGTGGGGCTGCTGCCCAAGGCAAACACATCGTCTAATTAGCTCCGATTGATTAGCCGGGCTGCACTTTGCAGCTGACTGTGCTGGGCTTCTCTGCACCCTTCCAGCCTTCCGCAGCCCCGCTCCACCCTGCAGGGGGGACAAATGGTTCGAAATAATAAATAAAGCCCTGTGGCCCTCATTCTGACTGACTTTACAGGAGGGTGACACATGAGTATTCATGTGCTGTCACTTAGAAGCCATCATTTGAAAATAATTTAAATCGGTGTCATTTAAAAAGTCATTTAAATCACTTTATATTTGCAAAATGCTTTCTAGTTTACAAGCATTTTAATGGGACTCGGAATGTCAGAAGGGAAAGCAGCTATTATTCCCAATGCACTAGCTCATTCGCACAGACTTTCTGAACATCTACGGAGCCAGGAGAGCTGAACACGTGTGAAGGGGGTGGGGAGTCCTTGTTTTCAGCAGCCGCAGGCAGGAAGGGGAGCTGTTGCCAGGGGGAGGAGCCCTCAAACTGATTCCCAGGGGATACTGTGTTACACAGTGAGCCAGAATGGGAAGAGATGGGCATCACACTGGAGACAGAGAAGAGTGTGTGACCCACAGCAGAAAGAGGGAGTGCACAGGTCCAGTGTCGGGGCTGCAGCGGGGGAGCCATGGAAAGGAAGGAGAGACAGGGAGGCTGGAACACGGGACGGCCTCACCAGCAGTGGGAGCTCACGGAGGAAACTAGCGGACCCAGGTCTGCCGGAGTAGAGGTTCCCAAGCCAGGACTTACCTCAAGACCACACTTTGGGATGGAACTTCATCCGGGGCCTGGTCCCACTTCGAAAGGCTCTGACTGGTTTGGTTTTTTTTTTTTTGAGACAGGGTCTCACTTTGTAGTTCAGGCTGGCCCTGAGCTCAGCCTCAAACTCACATCACAGCAATCCTTCTGCCTCTGCCTCCTGAGTGCTGAGATTACAGGTGTGAGCCACCACGCCGGGCACTGTGGTATGTGGTACTGGTTGCTGCTGGGCGTGAGTCTCCACGACCAGTATGGTATGTGGTTACCAGGGATCAAACCCAGGCCCTTGTGCTTGAAAGATAGGTGCCGGAACCACTAAGCCAAATCCCCGGCCCTAAAGGCTCTGTTACCAAGAGTGGCACCTGCATAGCTACGCACTTTTCAAAAGCTTCTTGGGTGAATCTAACATACTGTTGACTGAGGTAAGCACTGCCCAAAGCGATTCAAGTTCAAAGCTCTTTCTTCCTCTTTGAATTGTATCAATTTTAAGAATAAAATAAAAAAAAAAATCTCAGAACACCACATACATACATTCATGGCCCAGTCTTCCAAACACAACTCTTTATTACTATATAAAGATTTTGCTTTCATTATTTAATATGATGAGTGTTCTAATGAACACAGATGCCAACAAAGCCGAAATGATCTTTATTTCTCTGGACGCAGTCTTTCACCTGGGTAGAAAAACAATGCTGACCCTCTCTTCATGGCTGGAACTATTCTGTAGAACTGCAGTGCTTTGCTGAACAAGACCAGCAAAGTCAAATATGTTACAAACTGACTCACACAGCCCGAGCAACAAGGGATGGAGACGGACGCCTGGGAGATTACTTTTATCTGAAGTCTTTCAGGGATTTCAAAGGTCACCCACCGTACTGGCGGCCTGAGGTTCAGGAGCAGAGCGGATGTATCAGAGGCAGTGACCCGAAGGCACCCTTCACACTGACCTGCCTCCTCCACAGCATGAGGGTGAAGTGTGGGTGACGCCGGTGGGCTCTGTCCTTCCGGTGCCAACGAGGATGCACCAAATGGTGCTGCTGGTTCTCTGCTTCACCGCAGCTGCTTCCTCGGCCAGCGTGAATCAACGGACCCAGCAGAGGAGCCTAACTGATTTATGATTCTTGCCTGTAACTCAGTAGTACTCTGAAGAGAACTACTCACGAGGAATATCTGAAACAAGGACCAATTTATATCAGGCAAGATGCCCAAAACACTGATTCCATTTATCTACACCAACAATATACAGCCTTTTAGGTAAGCAGATGTGGACCTGCAGAAAATGTTTGGGGAGATGTATTTTTCTGAGAAAGAATGAAATGTTTTCCACTTTTGCCAGAACAAAAAGAAATCAAACACAGAAAACCAATCCCAAATGTCTTTGGAAATAACCTGTGAATGTGTTCTCTCCAGCAGTAACAATTCCCTGAATTTACCTTCATGCCCAGAGCCAGCTTTGTGTCCATTAGGTCTTTCCCTACAGTGCCTCACACGAAAAATAAATGATACAGGTTCTGTCCTCACTTTACAAGTTAGTGTATTTTAAATTAAATAATATGATGTCTAGAGAAACTCTTAGTTCATTGCATGGACAATACAACTGTAGTTTGTAAATAATGAAACAATATTTATAATAATTGTTGAACATTTGATGAGATGGTAAGACACCTCGTGGCCACCCAATAATCTGCCCTCCTTAAATTAATTACCTTTTGATCTATTTGTTTAACTGGTGCTCCTAATGAACATAATGCAAAATTTCCACACCTCTGAATGAGGAGAAGAGTCAAGGTTCAGACAACAGTGAAGGGAAGTTAACTGTGGGGGCAAATGATGCTGCTCAACATACCTGTTCATTCTTTCCTCTTTTCAGGAGAGAAACAGGAGTAGCTTGCCAAGAGAGGACCAAATGGTAGGGAAATGGCTCCAGTCTACACAACATCCACACATGGATTCCTCTGTCACCAAGTGCACCATTTAGCACATAAAAAGGCCCATTGGACCACAGATTCTTGGCTGGTTGTCACATTTGCCATACAGTCCAAAATCATCAGCAGATGTAGCTATGATCAAAGGTCTGTTGACTCAATAGTGAGCTGTGCAAAAAGATCTGGCTAAAAAAAAAAAAAAAAAAAATGGCTGCCGTGAGCAAAACAGCCATCACCGTGCACTACGACCTTCTGTGACCTGCGCCATGCTAGCCATGCTAAGTTCCTCTACCTTTCTCTAGGTCGCCTCCTCTTACTACTGTTTGTCATTACAATATCCCCTGGTTTCAACACACATTCATGGTGAGTAGTGAACGATGGAAATTTCCATTTCTTATATTGACTGCTTTTTATGTTTTGTTTCCTGGTATTATCAGGAAGCCTATTTCCAAGCTTCTCTGTGAGCTGCCTAATACTCAGAGGTTTCCCATGGACTCTGCAGCTCAACACCTCCGCACGTCATTACTTCAGATTTCTTCGGTTTAATGTCTGACATCACTTTGCCTTTCCGAGGTGGCCTTTCCTCACCTCCTCCGAAGTATAACTTCGACCCTCCTGGTTTATCTGACACACTCGTGTGAAGTAGTTCCACCATAAGGAGAATGTTCCCCACTCTTGCACTCTCCCTACCTGTCTGTCTCTGTTCTCACAGGTCTTGTCAGCTTCGAAAATATTTACCCAGCTTGTCTGGTCCAAGCAAAAACATGATAACCACTCTTTGCCTACTTACTTCACCAGAAAACAACTGACTTATTTCAATAAAATTCATAAATAAGGGGATAAAATGTTCATAATCCATAGTCAAGTTTAGAAAATGTCCCTCCATCTGGCTTGCTTTTATTGAGAGTTAGATAACAAGAATCAGTCAGCTCTGTTTACTTGCTTTCCACCTCTTATTTACTTATGAATTTAAAGACCTCCATCACTTTTTTAGTACGATAGCTAATATTTTCTGTGCATCTACAGTATCCACTAATGCCTCATGGATGGGTTTCTGAATGGCTTACAGAAACTTTAGCTGACTTGCTATTGTGAGACAGAGTCTCTCAGAAGAGGTGGGGTCCCAGGGGTTGAGGCTTTGGAGCCAGTGGAATAGGGATGAACCTTCTGCAAAGTAGAAACTAAAATAAGTTCCTTCTCCCTTAAGTTGTAGCTATCAGGTGTTTGTCCTAGTGACGGGAAAAATTACTGAAAGAATATGTGTCTTAGGAAGAAATGACATGTAAGTTCTATAGAACTGTGCAACACATCGTCATTGACCTCGATCAGAGTTACGAGCAGGATGAAGTTTCAGACTGAAGAATGCCAAGGTAAGTGAAGAGTGTCCCCTGCTGTGTGTGGCCCCAACACGACTACCCAGCACAGCAGGGCAAGATACTCTTCAAGCTCACTGGCACCTTCCTACCTTCCAGGCTGGACAATAGCAACTGAAACTGTGTAATTGATCGTGGATGACTCTTGTACTATATTCTACGCTAGTATTGCCCGATCCAAAGTTCCACAGAACAGGGAATTTTCATATCTGAGCTAACTCAGTAGTTAGCTAACAGCTCTTACATATGACTACAGAGCCCTTGAACATGCTTAGTGCACCTGTACTTTAAATTATATTTAATTTAAGTAGCCACGTGTGGCAAGTAGTACTGTACTGAATGATATGCATTTAGCTGAGATATGCTTATTATCACACTAGTTAGGCTAAAATATTGGGACCAGGACATTTCCCTTCATGGCTTTCCCCTCCTCACTTCATTTTTGTCAAGTACTTATTGTTATTGTCTATTACTTAACAGTCTGGAGCCCTCGTTCCTTTAACTTAAAATGATAGGGCTGGGGATTTAGCTCAGTGGTTCTGGAGCCTACCTTGCAAGTGCAAGGGCCCAGGTTCAATCCCTGGTAACCACATATCACTATGCCAGGCGTGGTGGCTGACGCCTGTAATCCCAGCACTCAGGAGGCAGAGGCAGCGGGACTGCTGTGAGTTCCAGACTGACCTTGGCTACACAGTGAGCTCTGGGCCAGCCTGAACTACAAAGCAAGACCCTGTCTCAAAAAAAAAAAGGAAAATGATGAAAGTTCAAGGGGGGAAATGGGAAGCAAATTAAGACTTCGAATTTCAAGCCAACAGTATTGATGTTATGCATTAAATTCAGCAGGTCTCATTTTCCCTGACTTGTGCACTAAATCCGATTGGTGCTTTTAAAAATTACCCACTGCAAGATAGGCTGATAGGGCGGTGGGTGCTTCCAGAACACCACACTTCAGGGCACACACTGTCCTTTGTGAAGAGCAGGAAATGTCAATAGAAAATCTCCCAGCAGGGGAGGATAATTACATTTTGCTTCCTACTCTTGGAAAAGCCTTTCCAAGGTCCACCCACCCAAGTTTAGTTTGCTTTCCAAAGAAGTTCTGGTGAAGAACAGAGAAACTATTGTTACCCCCAACAACTCTCCTCAAATGAGGCTTTGTCCTGATGCTTCACAAGACAACCACTCTCCAAGAAAATGCCACAGAATAACTGGGCCAAATGGTGTCAACTCGGTAGTGTTTACACAGACCCTTCTTTGAATGACCTAGAGCAGGAAAGGCCACTTATACCAATGATTGGAAGTCCTGAAGGCCAGGACTGTCATCTTACCCATGAGAGGGAGGAATAGATGGTGAGACATTGCGGTGTGGGGAGAGGTGTTCTGCTAGCTTGTGGAGGTATTATATGAGATCTGAAATGTCCTCCAAAGCTCCTTGCGTTAAGGGTTTGGGTGCCAGCTTGTGATGCTATTGGGAGGTGGTATAACCTATGAGAGGCGAGGTCTGGCAGGAGGAAGGGCATGGCCTTGAAGGGGAACCTGGGACTAACGCCCCTCCTGTGTCTTTCTTTCCTGGCCATCAGGAGGTAAACAGGCTTTCTCCACCCTACTCCTGCCATAATGTGCTGGTCCACCACAGATCCACAGCAACAGGGCCAAGAGACCGTGGTCAGAAACTGAAAACGAGAGCCAAAACAATCCTTTCCTTCTTTTAATTAGATTCGCTCAGGTCTTTCACAACAGCGATGGAAAACTGATTAACAGGAAGAGGACAAAAGACTCACTCCCAGTATCAGGATGTGAAACCTTCAAGAGCTGCTAGGAACACTCCTGATGATACAGGAAGTGCTCCTGCAGAAGCTTGACCACTGTGACAGCAACCCTGCAGGTCTGAATCCAACTACACAGGCTCCTAAGGACAACTTTAAAACCAGATAACCCTACCCGTGATGGAAAGCAACGGCCAGTTTCACAGACCCAAATAATCTCAAAAATTAGGCAATGGTTAATATTTGCTTCCATGTTCAGAGATCTGTATCCTTTTGAATGCCAAGTTCTTTAGGGCAGAACAAGGAAGATATCAACAAACCAGAGGCCCACGTTCTGTTTCATTCACTTGGGGTCTTCACCTTCTCAAAACTGGTAAATCTGCTTTGGAAGCTGCTAAGGCCAAAGCCTTGGAGTGGCCTTTGACTTACCTTTCTCTCACCTCTCACATCCAGTTCCTTTGTAAGTCCTGCCAGCTCTGCCTTCAGAGAGCATCTGGGGCTCCGTCTCCTCCCACATGTACCCCTGCCTTCCAGCCCCTGCTGCCCTCTCTGCTTGGTGTGGTCCCTGTGCCAGCCCACATCAGATCATGTCAATAAAACAAACTCCTGCTACTTCTCAGGGGGACTTCTTCCCTACTACATTATCCCAGCATCCCAGATCAGCCACAGAGGCCACCTTGCTGGTTCCCAAATACATGGAACACCTTCCTGCCCCAGGGCCTTTACATATTCTCTTTCCTCTCTCCGAAATAAAATTTCAGCCCAAATGCATGACTTATTCCTTCACTTCCTATGAGTCTCTGCTAAATGTCACTTCAGCAGAGCGGACTGCCGGCAAGCTTATATAAATGTGCGTGTTCGTGTATACACATCCCCCGACCGTCTCCTTCCGTCCCTGCTTTGTTTCCCTTCTTAGCTCTCAATACCACCTGCCATAAGATGTAGTTAGTTCTTTTCTGTCTTTCTGAAATAGATTATTAACAGCCCCGAGGAGGGGTATTATCTGTTTAGTTCACGGCTATATAGCCAAGAAATACAATGGTACCTGATGGGTAACACATGCTCAATTATCATCTGTGAGTATTTTTTTTGTCTGAATTTCTGCACTGCTCTTACAGAACGATTTCTCTAAATGTGCAATTTTCGTGACAAGGCCTCACAGCAAAAGTCATGGACTGTTAAGCTAGAAAAATGTATGCAAAGTCAAGGAAATCAAGGCAGTTTGGAGGTAAGTGGCTCGGGACTGACAGGACCGTGGTGTACTCTTCAGTCAGCTGACAGGGGCCCCTCCAGAAGCAAGGCTTGCTAATGATGACAGACCGCCCTCTCCCACCTGCATCCACAAAGATATTACACGCCATTTCCCTGCAACACAAGGCTGGATTGGAAGGTCCAAAATGAGAAACAAGTACAGGAGAGGGCAGAGGCATCTACCTTTTTTTCTAGGACAAAAGTACACATCTCCTTGATGGCTCTTGTGAGATTCTTCCTCCACAGACTAATTTTAATTCCATCTCATCAGTCCTTTCAGTAATAGATGTTGACAGTCCCAGATGCCAAGCCCTCAGTGAGAGCATCTGTTATCCCCTAAGGATTAAACCATGGGAGTTAACTTCTGGGAAGGCGAGTCAGTTCTGTGACAGCAAAAACACACAGTGCTGGTCCACGCTCCCTCCCTGTGGGAACCACGGCACCTTACACCACTGTGTATCTAGATGTGACCTGAGCCTCACACAGGCTGCAGCAGCCAAAGGGCCAGTAAAAAGCTGAAGAGCTTTTACAATGTTTTACAAACACTGTAGAGGGAACTGGTTGCATGCAAACAGTTCAGACGCATGCTTTCATTCCTCTAGTGAAATGCACATGTTCAAGCATCGAGCAAGAAGTGTTACAGGAACTGAAGGGACCTACAATGGCGGACATCAAATCTACATACAGCAGGAGTGAAACTGATTTCTAGTTTAGAGATAACCTCTAGGTTTTCCCATGTTGGACTGAATTTAATTCCAGTCCTTAGCATTTGCCAAAGCAAAATTAATGTTAATTCTTTCTTGGGGGGGGATCCCTGTCTGGACTGACTTGCCTGGGTACATATAACCCAGAATAAGATGTGTGCTTCCCAGCTACCACTGGGTTTGCCAGCAAGTGTTGGCACAAGAGGACCACATCACCAAAGTGCAGTTTGATGGTCTATGGGATCCATTCTGGTGGTGGCTGACAGCTGACAGTGAATATCTAAGCACACAGTATCACAACATTAATGAGTTATAAAATAAAATAACATCCCACTGAGTCAAACTGCTCACACACTAAAAAAAAAGCACTAGGAACTGCTGTTCCCACAATACTCAGAAATAGAATTTATAACATATGATGGGCCTAATTAAGACATTTGGGAGCTTGGTAAAAATAAATAATTATGTAACAGGGAGAAAAAAAGTGTGATAACTTAGAACATTTAGATGCCACGTAGGCCAGAGCTAACCCTATACAGAAATCTCATTCATCAGATTTCTGACAAGGATTTGTTCTCCAACGCCCATGGAAACCAAGGGTCACCACTTCCCCACGGAAATGGTGATTCTTTCACAGGCACCGCTGACCACTGGACAGATACTACATGCCAAAAATCATGGAGGACACTACAATCATAGAAGACATCAGTCCTGGCCCAGGGGTCTTAAACACTATTAGAGGAAAAAAAGAGAAAGGGATAGGAGAAAAGAAAGATATAGAGACAATGAAATGGTCAGTCAGGGGCATAGGGCAGCCAGGGAACAGACGATACCAAGAGAGGCGCCACAGACCCACTGGTGCTTGAGCTCAGTATTGAGCTTGGCCCAAGAAACAGGGACAAGACATCTAGAGGAGACACAGACAGGAAGCCCAGAAGTCCACAGCTAGAATAAGTCAGTAAGTATCACACAAGCCCAGCAGGGCCCCATGTGCTGGGTGCCAGAGACAGGATTTTGTCCCAAAGATGAGGGAAAACCACTGCAGACTGGCACACTCGGGTATGTATAAACAAACCCATAACATCACACGTCATTCCTTACTGGGCATCTCCTAGTTTGATATCACTCTCACCTTGTCCCCAGAAGCCTTAGGCTCCACAGGGACAAGGATTGCGTGGCTTTTTTTCACCACTGTATTCCAATAATCAAGTGCACTATGGAGTCAGTCCTGAATGGATCACTCAGCCAATCAAAACACATGCTCCAGAATGAGGGGTAAAGGTGGGTACAAAGGGGAGCAGGCAGATGAAGGAGCCAGGAGACAACTATATAAAATACCGAGGCTTTATCTGTGAAAGTGGCAGAAGGCGAAGTGAGGAACAGGTCTAGGGAGGCAGGAGCACAGATCTGGTGGGAGAGATGCGCAAGCTGGGAGAAACTCAGGCTGCTGCCCAGAGGTCTGGTCTGGAGACTGCGTAGAAAGGACAGAGAAGCCAATGGCTTTTAGCAATTCAAGAACAAAGCATTAGGGATGCCAATGGCAGAGTTGACTCGGCTGCAGACATGCTGATCTTGGGAGATCTGCGGACCTGAAAGGGGAGCCATCCTGTCCTACCTGGGCCCACATGCATGTGGAAACTGGGCTCGAAATAAACACCAAGTCCCTGGGAGAAGTCACCAGAGGGGCCATGAAGCCTCGCGGGAGGACATTGGCTGGGACAGAGACTTCAGTTTAGAGGCTGTGAAAACTGCACTCACTTGATGCCACACAATGGCTGCTATCAAGTTCACAGTCACCACACCACAAGCCATCGTCAGGAAGCACCCACTGACCTTGAGAAGCCATTCACTAGAAGCATTTCAACCTCAACTTTAAAGGTTCCTAAAAGGTGAGGCCCGAAGAAGATCCCCTCCATGAAGGAAGGCAGCAGTCTGAACACTATCTGTCTGGTTTCAAAGCAGGTCAGCCCATATACACACAACAAAATCATTTTCACCTGCAGATTCTTTTCCTAACAACCAAGATCCACTTCAGGTTTGAATTTTTGTGAGAACAAGGGAGCAGAAGATAGGAAAGAGGAGCACATTTCAATGTTAGGGAGCACCTTGCCCCCTCTGACTGCAAGTGCTATCACCACACAATCGTACATCTTCTCTGAGGCTCTTGGAGAAGAAAAAGCATGCACAGAGTTCTGAATGGCTGAAACGAGGAGCTGATGCCGTGGAAAAGGGTGAGCAGCTGCAGAATGATGCAGGTATTCATGACCACTAAACCTAAATTTAACTCTTGGACTCTGATTCTGTTAACTCCTTACAAGTTAGATGCCCACACAGGTACAGGAGGAGGAGGGGAAGCTCCTTACGACACCCAGAAGCCTGAGAAGAGGACATCCGCAATGTTACATCTAGACTGCCTTCTGTATTGATCAAGCAGTGTCGGAGAGCATTAGCATTGTGTTTTAGATACAAAAGTAATAATAGCAGCCCCTTTCTGACAGTACAAGAAAACAGTAGAAGTGACTTTCCAGCTTTTCACTTTGAAATCAGACCACACATGTAGTAGAACTCCATGTGGCTTTCAGGTTGAGAAGAGCTGGTCTCTATCAATAGGACAACATTTTCCATCAATGCAACAGGAAATGATCATTCAGAAGTAGGTGGATGTGCGCTTTAGCGTTGCAAGAGTCAAGAACACCTCACAGCAGGCTCTGAAAGAGTAATTCCTGGGTCCAGGGCCTCCTGGGATCTTCTGAATATTAAAAATTAGGAGATGCAAGAAAGGCTGCTTGCAAATATAACCAGGAAAAGACACCGAGGAAGACAGAATCTGCAAATCAAATAAATAAATGGAACTGCTTACTCTGAAAAGCCTAGCCACCTGCAGCGTGCTCAGGAGACTACTCAGGGCAACCTGTCCTTTCAACCTGTAATTGTTAAGAGCTGTAATTATTCTTCCCAGGAATCCACATGTCTGCCGAAGCCATCTTCACTACCTTTACCTGCAGCTCAAATTCTTATAACTCAGGTCGAGATGAACATTTCTCCTGGACTAAGTGTTGTTGCCTAGGTACTTCAAGTGGAGGACAGGGTGGGCTTGGCAAAGGCTGGGTAAATCTGAGTTCATGTATCATCCTGGACATTTAAAGAGATTTATATATAGAAGGATCCACAGCTATGATCCTAGTACAGAGGAATACTGACACAGGAGGAATGCAACTTTAAGGTCCACCAGGCCAAATTAGCAAGACCTTGTTGCAAAAAAGAAAAATAGGTGGAAATTTAGCTCAGTGGCAAGGTCCTAAGTTTGATTCCCAGTACCAGGTTGAAAAGAATTTTTTTAAGGAAGCAGGGGCTGCAGATATAGCTCAGTGGTAGAGCACTCCTGGGTTCAATCCCCAGTAGTATTAAAAAATGAAAAAATGAAAAAAAGAAGATGGAAGCAATGATAACCCAAGTGTTGGCTGATACAGCTTTATGATGGGAGCACTCCGAGCATTTCTGCACTGTCCAATACGTAGCCACTGGACACATGTGGCTATTGAGAACTTGAAACATGACTTAGACAAGTAAGGACCTGACATTTTGATGTAATGTAAATATAAATAGTCACATGTGGCTGTTGTACCACCGTATTGGACAATGCAAACTCACAGGACGCAGTGTACCTTCTTTGTCAGCTGTTTTCCCCAAAAGGAAATGCAAACTTGGAAAATTTTAAAGATTATTTTTATTATGCAAAGCACACATCTTTAGAAGTCCTCAGCCAAAACCCAAAATGTGTGACAATATGTCCCATAAACATGTGAATTAATTTTCACCTTCAGTGATAATCAGATTAATCACATTACAGGATAAGAAAATTTTCAAGTAAAGATATAAACGATTATGTAAAAATATATCCTTTAGGTTTAGTTCTACCAAAATGAAAGCTGATATTTCAAAAAATAGCAGTGGCCTGACTGATAAAATGTGGCTTATTATCATAAGACTTTTTACAGTCTTAGAAACACAACAAACTCCTTTGAAAGCTGTCATGAATCTGTGGACTTGGACTCTGTTAGCTTCTTTATCCTCTTGCTTCCTCTACCCAGGTCTTCTCGGTGATTCCATCAACACCTCAACCAACCCCAGTGGGTACTTAGACATTTGGAGACAACACTAAGCATTTAATCAACATAAATTTTCTAGGATTGCCTTATACTGTTATTATACTGTTCCGAAAAACTTGAAGATAGGTTTAAGCCCCAAGTCATTTTAGTCTTTCTTGACATTAATTCTGTATAATGAGCTTCATCGCCAACTTTCCTTTGGTGGTCTTGTAGGAATAGACAAAGATGTTCTCATTTTCCTTATGAAAATTCCAAACTAAGTAAAATTACAAAAAAGCTACTCTTTTTTTTAACCCAAAACACATCTACAGATTACAGTATTTATGTAGAGTTATCTTGTTTAATCAAGTCAAAATGATCCTTTTTAAAATACAGAAAGACAAATCCTCTCAAGTGCACATAAAGTCCTTCATTATACACAGAAAAGCATAATAACAGGTGCATGCTCTTAAGCATAATTACTTTAGTAAAGGCATCTTCTAAGATCATAGGTATAACTGCATCTCATTTGACAGCAATGTCAAAAAATAAAATACTCAACAGGAGCGGATTTTGCTGAAATTCTTCCCTAAGCTCCAATCTCTTCCTTTGAATCTTCTTTGATAGAAATCATTTCTAAGTACGTTCATAATTCTTTAGGTTTTAAAGCTATTTATCAAGTATTCACTCTCCTTACTGATGTGATGATAGCGTTCTGACCCCGTCTGCTCTTTACTCTGTAACTTCCTCAAGGCCAGAGCATCACCCTCAGTTCTCACAGCCTGCACTGCCCCATATCCAGGTTTACAGCTTCCAATTTTCTATGTCTCAGGAACAACAGCTAAGCCAATGTAGGTTCAGTGAGTTAAGCATCCTTTGGGCAGAGAACTAAGAAGTACACAGTCGACGTGCAGGAGGACTTCTGCCCACTGAAACACTGTAGTTCCACCTCCTCCAGTCTCTGTTAAGGAGCTGAAGGATGCTGGAAGAGGCCAGCAACATCAACAAGTCTTCCAAGGAGCAGCTAACATCCAAATTTCAGTTTCTTCAAATTCCAAGTTCTTCACTTCAACTTACTATTGTTAGATTTAAGGGTGCTAGATCATTCTTGTCACGGAGACTGGAAGACACTTGTCATCAGGGAGACAGGAAGCTCACTAACAGCTTAGGATGTCTCTACCTTATCCCTATAGTTTTAAACATCAGACTTTATTTGTTTGTTTATTTGTTTTGAGACAGGGTCTTGCTTTGCAGTTCAGGCTGGCCCTGAGTTCAGCCTCCAACTCACATCACAGCAATCCTCCTGCCTCTGCCTCCCGAGTGCTGAGATTACAAGCATAAGCCACCACGCCAGGCACTGTGATATGTGGTACTGATTGCTGCTGAGCGTGAGTCTCCACGCCCCGTATTGTATGTGGTAACTGGGGATCAAACCATTGAACAGACACTATATGCCAGAAATCATGGAGGACACTAAGGTACAATCACAGAAGACATCAGTCCTGGCCCTTGCATGACAGGCGCCAGAACCACTGAGCTAAATCCCCAGCCCTAAACTTCAGACTAGAGTTTGTAGCAAATTTTCTCTTTGTAGCTGGCATAATTTAATTTTTACTCTTAAAATTAGATGGTGCTAAAAGCACTTTGGTGCTCCCCTTAGAGACTTCCCCATTGTTTTATAGGGAAGTAGGGACCTCGATCGAATGTGGGTTATAGTGAAAGTAGATTCTCCACACACAGGGCAGAAATAATCCAACTCAGGCAGCAAATAAATGCTCTGTAACTGAAGAAGATGGTATGAGGAGATGTAGGAGTGCCACCAAAAATTCATGTGTTTGAAAACTTTCTAAGAAAATTTTATATCACCTGTTCATTTTTTTTTTTGAGACAGGATCTCGCTTTTTGTAGTTCAGGCTAGCCCTGAGCTCAGCCTGACTAACAGCAATCCTCCTGCCTCTGCCTCCTGAGTGCTGGGATTATAGGCGTGAGCCACCTCACCCGGCACTGTGATTCATGGTGTTGATTGCTGTAGGGCGTGAGTCTCCACGCCTGACATTGTATGTGGTTATCGGGGATCGAACCCAGGCCCTTGCACTTGCAAGGTGGGCACCAGAACCACTGAGCTAAATCCCCAGCCCAATATATCAGCTGTTCTTAATAAATGTAAATATCCCTTCTGCTTTCTCTAGTTCTAATACATCACTGTCAAGACCTTTTAATTACACAAAGTAGTAGTATGTTAGTATCACATGATGTCCTTTAAAAATCCACTCTTAACAAAAGCAACCCTATTTGTATTTTACTTTTCTTTGCGGAAGTTCCACCAGAGTACAACATTTTGGCAAAATGAGGAAAAGGAATGAGGTCAATGAAACAGCACTGTCTATAAACAAGTCTGAAGGATAAAGTCCAGGCAGGGGGGTTTCTATAAAAAATTACTAGTTTATCAAAGTCAACATTTGTAGAAGTGTGTGAAAGCAAAATCACCCAAGGTCTGGGTTTGCTGATTAACGCAGTCGTGTTGCTTACTCACCAAATGCCGTGACAGAGAACAGTCAACATGCCCAGGGTCCACTGGGACCCGGGGACACAGAGAGGAGTATCACAGCCATGACATGAGGAAGCAGTGAGCTTCCGATGAGCTGTGGCACAGCACGACTCAGGCTGGTTTTTCCTAGACTCACCAAGACTAAGGTAAATAAACACAAGTGACATGCGACAGGGAACGGACCCTGGGGACTCCCCAAGCATACCACAGAGCCTGGATTCTCAGAGAAGCCACTGACAGTCTTAAACAGAAGTGACTCAAACTGATTTAGGTATAAAAGAATGAATCCATCAAAAGCAGATGGTGACCAGAATGACGTCATGCAGGAGTGGGAGGGGCACTAAAAGGGGCCAAAGGGGTAGAGGTGACACGCATGAGGGGCGAACACACAGGCTGGTTCTGAGGCAGCGGCATCAGGGACAGGGGCACTGGGGACAGTGGTCAGATCCTGCTGGCGAGGAGAGCGATCGCGGTTACCTGTGAAAGGTGGACAGGAGCTCCCGGCAAGACGTCTGAGGGGCAGGGTGGTCGAGAGGCAGAGGACAGGGTGCAGGTGTCCCTTGGCATGGTTTCGTCTCTGACCTGCACCTGGACCCCACAGAGCCACAGGGCCAGGACGCAGCCTTTCGGGAGATCTTATTCCAGTGTCCCCAGGGGACAGGGCCAGGGCTCGGGGCTGGGGAAAGGACTTCTTGGCATCTCTAAGACCTCAAGGGACAGCTGCTGCTCCTCTTCCCAGCTCAGCCCAATTTCTGAAGCAGAACCCAACAAGCCTTTCAACTTGCCTCTGTACACGAGTCACATGGGGCTATCAAAACTTAAATTACGATTAAATTAAAAGCTCTGCTGTCACAGGAACCACATTTTAAGTGGCTCTCCCACCAAAGGGGCAGAAATGCAGGACATTTCCATTGCTACCAGAGGCTCCATATGACAGCACAGCAGCAAATCAGTATTCAGTGAAATTCACTGCAAAGAGCGATAAATTGAGCAAATTTATTTTTACTAAGGGGTGAATAAACTTAATTTTACTAAAAAGACACTAATTTTGCTGCACAATCATGGATGATTTCAACAATATTCTTCTGGCCATTACAGTTGTAAATAAAACAACCCTGAAATTCTATCTTATCCCAGAACGAGTGACCATTATCAACAAATCAAATGATATCAAATAGAATGAGTGACCATCATCAACAAATCAAATGATATCAAACAGTGGCAAGGCTCCCATCGTTGGTGGGAGTGTAAACTAGTATAACTACTATGGAGATCAATACAGGTAGTCCTCAAAAATTAAAGTAGGACTTCCATTTGACCCAAATATTCTCCTTTTAGGTATCCTCACAAAAGACCTCATTTACAGTGATACATGCATACTTATGTTTATAGCAGCACCACTCATAATAGCTAACTCTAGGAAGCAGTCCCTATGTTCAACAACAGATAGACAAAGAAAATGTAGTAATTACACCCAATGGAGTCCTACTCTGCCAGAAAGAATATGGATAGACTTAAGTCATTTGCAGAAAAAATAGATCCACCTTGGGACCATAATGTTAAATGAAATAAATTGGACACACCAGCTTAAATATCACATCATTTCTCTTGTAGGAAAAACCCAAATTATAAAGGAAGAGTAAAATAAAAGACAGATAATAGAAAGTGGGGACATCGATCTTTCTCAAATGGAAAGGGAACAAAGAGATGGAGAAAGGAGGAAGGAAGGAAAGGGGATGAAAAAGGAATTAAGATGTGTTGTGATCAAAAAGTGTATATAAAATGTGTCAATAAAACCAATTTAAAAAAAAAAAAGATGTGTTATATACATAAACCAACTCCAGGCTGGGGATTTAACTCAGTGGTACCACCTCTACCTTGCAAGCACAAGGGCCCAAGTCTGATCCCTGGTACCACAATAAACCAACTTCAGGGGAGAATATAAACATGTACTGCAAAATGTGCTAATAAAAAATAAACTTTTCTAAATTAAACGAAAACAGTTACTTATCTCAATGAAGAGAAGCAACATGGGAAACAAAAATAAACAGCCCTCCTAAATTCTCTTTCCTGAATATGTAAAACATTCAAACAACTGCAAAAGAAGCAGTGAATTTTAATAGTGGCACAATGAGCTACAAATTTTTTTATTCTGTACTTACAAACTATTTCTTTTCCTGTCAGTATGGGTAAGTAGCATTAAAATAAGAAAAACTCTAGGCTCATTATAGTAGGTGTCAAAAGCCTTTGTGAAGGCTCATAATTAATATTATTGAATTTATGACATAATTCATAAAATCAAGAGGTGGAAAACCAGAAACTGAAGAACTGCTAAATCTAGTATTTCCTCACTTAGCATACTCTTTCCTAAGGTTTTATACAAGTCCACTGAGAATGAGCACAGTTACTATGCCGAGAAACACAGGCCCTGAATAATCATGAGAAAAATCTATTTTTGGAATTTTTTCAATACCAAAAAGTTTACATATTATGTGACTCCTTCATAAACAAGACTCTAACTGTATAAAAATATAATGGTACAGACAATTTTAAAGAAGAAAAAAATCATCCATACTCTTTGTACACTAACCTAATTATTTTAAAATTTATTCAGGTCTTGCGTTTTGTCTACTAATGGAGTATCATTATGCAGCCTTTGTCATCAAAGCCAATCTATGCCCTTGTATTTCACTTATGACCTTGTATTTTTCGGTTGCTCTTATTCTGTAATATCACAAATCAACAACGCTATAAAATAAGCCAAGAAAAATGTACTGCTCCAGGGGAATTCTTGCTCTACAGCACTGGTTATGTATCAATCCTAGATACCCCAGGCAAAATTATCAGGCTCGGCTGCTTCAAAATGTCTGTGAGATACTGAAATGCTCCTTAATCTAGAAATGGATCTTATCCTTGGCATTTCAGTCCCTCATTCCATCAGTTACATCAATAAGAGGAAGGTCACCCCAGAGGTCTCACCTCCAGTTATGTTAATACACTGGGGACTGGCTGTGAGCCACCAGGGCTGGCTGGGTGGCCAGGCTGGGAGCCTCTCTCATGACAGGCCCAGCAGTCAACATGAAAGTGTGACTCCAGCTGCATACACACCTCGGAAAGGGGGAGAAGGGATTTCCAGTGTCACCTGCACCTCCTGATATGCACACCCATGGTGTCCCCTACCTTTGCTGGTTTCACATGCAGCCTGAACATTTTATTCATAAAATGCATATTCATAATTATTTCATAATTTTTCCAATGTCTCAATAAAAAGTTTAAAAAAATGCACCAAGAAATCCATACATGAAAGAGTATTTTATGTTCCTCAACTATGTTTAAATCATGCTGCCTTAAACGCAGAGAGTGACCAAGAGGTCACAAGTCAGCCATTCATCAGTGGGTCTTTATTCTCTTCTCATGCCTGAAATTGCTCAGCCACCAAGGCCAACTACTCATCAGGAATACTGGGCATTTTATGTTAACTAATTGTCACAATAGTTCAGCTCAGTCTTTCACAGATACACAAGAATAAAGAAAAGGAAGAGGGTAGGGTACAATTTCCTTTCAAATCTTAAAAATGTTTGGAATTACTTCAGTCTGCCAAATATATTTTCCTCCCTAGAAACTTGTCAGATACTTACTTTTAGGAAATATAATTAGGAAACATAATTAAATCAGTTAAAATTGTTGAATTACAGAATATTCATTTATTTATTTTGTCCTCGGGACTCAAACTCAGGACTTCGCACTTGCCAAGCTGGGTGGCACCATTGTGCTACATTCTTGGTCCTATGAAATTTTCTCAGACATATACCAAATCATCACTCAACTTCAACAATTATCGGCTTATGGATTCATCCTGTTTCATCAAGTTCTCTATAACTGAATTAATTGGCTAATTCTATACAGACGTAGACATCCATAACATACTCTCACCTACTTACTTTATGCCGCAGCAAATCCCAGGCATTATGTCATGCACCAATAATTCAGTGTGTTAAATCTACATTTGAACGACAGAATCTGAGTTCATTTGTTAGTGTTAACAAAATGCTGTAACATCAGAGGCTTAGTTGAGGCCTTAGCTTATTACAGACCCACATACAGAAACCAAAGTGAAACCAGCAGCTCTAGACTTTTCCTGGTTATCGTGTTACTTTGGAGAAATATTTGCCAGATAAGTGCAGCCTCTGATAACGACCTTATTTACCCTTTCATTCAAAAAAGAGAAGAGAAAGATGGCGTGTGGTGAGGCTAAAGTTCACTTTTTTAAGGTGGTCCTAGGAAACGAACCCCAGGATGCTCTGCCACTGGAGCTACATTCACAGCCCTTGCGTATTATTTTATTTTGAGACAAAGTTTCAATACATCAATTAGGCCAGCCCTGAACTTTCCGTGCTCCTGCTTCAGCTGCACGAGTAGCTGGAGAGAGAGGCGTGCACAAACACATCTGTCTACATAAATTTCATTGTTTTATGAAATCATGTCACTCTGGAAATGGAAACATTGCGTTATAGCCAAGTATCTATTATCTGACCTAAGTTAAAAACCGGAAAGGCATGAATTGATCAGAATACCAAATCTAACTGATGTGCAGATAAAACTTTAACATTTGGGGAGATTTCACTTATTTGAATGATACTGGTTCCTGGTTTTCTTAGTTATTGAATGTCAAGACTGACTTGGAGATGAGTAATCATTTGGCTACTGTTTAATATTTAGCCTGAAATCCCAAGCTTTCAAGAGAAAGAGGACAAAAGAATTTTAAAAAGAAAACTTTTTACTAAAGTGGATTTTCTTTAAACAAAGCAGAACATCAGGGCTGAAAAGCTTGGGAGAACTTTCACACTCCTCCCCTAGGGAACCGGAGGAGGTTAAAACAGTCCCCTCCCCCAGCGGCGGCTCCCGCAGTCAAGGAAACCAGAGCCCCAAAGGAGCCCCGAAGCCAGGCCTGTCAGACAAAGAGAAACCCGAGGAGAGGAGCCGGCAGGGCGTTTTCTAACCCACGCCTGGCTCTGTGTGCCAGGGAACGCTCCAGGGAATTTGCCTGAATACCCGGAGGATATCTCATGTCCTCGTTTATCATTTTTGAAATCTTTCATTTTTTCCCTGTCTCGATCACACCGACAAGAAGGGCCAACCTGCCGGGGTGATGAGGAGACATGTTAGTCAGAGAGTCCCCACCGGCAGCTGTGGCCGAGATGCTGCCAATGAGAGGTCCGTCCCCCTCGCAGGTGACCACACAGCCTCCGTGTCCAGGTCCAACCGCAGACTTCATCACTTTTTAAACAGAGGCTGACTGTGAGTAGCTCTCTCTATCACTAGGCGACAGCACTCTCACATTTCCTTTCCTGCAAGAAGCGCTTTGCAGCGAGGCAGACCTGCGTCCAAATCCCTGCCCTGCTCCTCCTTCCGTCATTTGTCCTGGAACTCCCTCCTAAAGGTCTGAAAGGGCTTCCCAAAGAGTGGTTAACCAGGGGCGCTGAGCTCCTGTTTCTCTACACATAAAATCGTATGTGCTACCTCACAGCAGCAGAACTGACAGACTTTCTGATTTTCATCACCGTTACTCGAACAAATACTTAGGGAAGTGGTGGTGACTCTAAGGTATGTATGCTGCAATCAGCTGCTGGTTTACTGAAAGCTCTAAAAGGTTCTCAATAGAGAAAAGCCATTGTCACAGACACTACCGTGGACAAACATTTAAATTAAGTTAAATCCCTTTCATAGTTAATTGCTGGGTGACTCAGCTCAGTGGTTCCAGCACCTGCCTTGCAAGTGCAAGGTCCTGAGTTCAATCCCCAGTACCACAAAAAAAAAAGTTTATATCAATAGTTTATATACCAAAGCTCTATGATAAAATTGAATGTATCTGTTTCTGGTGTCCTATCAGGGTTCAGAGTCTTCTTTCTGCCCCTCAGCACCTGATATGGCTTGTGCTCAGAAGGTCCCCAAATACCCAGGCTTTTTCTAGGTGGCTGAACCTAGACTATGCAATTCACTCATGGTAGAGGTGGGTGGGAGAACACTAGGATTAAGGACATGAGTCCTGCCCACC
>PVIR01019346.1:0-16991 GCA_004026965.1 Petromus typicus
AGACTACTTTGGCTTTTCAACAGTGGTAAAGAAAGAAGTTTCCCATGTGTCAAACTGGAAAAATACTCCTGAGGAACTAAGAAAACAACTGCTGTTAGGTACCAAGCCCAGGTGAGATTAAGGTAATTATATGGTCATGAAAAGTCACACTGAAAGTAAAGATTTATCCCTTAAGCTTTCACCTCAGGGTATAGAAAACTAGTATAATGTATTGGACTAGCAAATGGTATATCTCTTAGGTCTTCTATAAAGTAATGCTTAGAGCTTAGGAGAACCCAAAATGTGTAATTTATATGACCTGACTGAGAGATACCATTTGTATTTTAGGATCAAATCACTTGGAATAAAGCTTGACAACTATAGATTGATAAATTATAAAGTACTAATAATTATTTTATTGTTCTAATTAATATCCAACAAATTTCATAATACATATATCATGCAAATGTGTAATGACATATTGTTACTACTAAGCTTTAACAATCCATTTCCAGCTTAAAAATGAATAATCATGAAAGTTCAGAAAAACAAATTAACAAGCAGGTAATTCATAAACAAAAAGAAGAACAATTCTTAACTAAATATGAGTATTAGACATACAATAAATACTGATTTAAATCTGCCCATGTTATTACAAATTTCTGATGAAGTCCTTTAATTTAAAGGACTAGTTATAGCTCTAATCTGTACAAAAGAGGAAGAAAGAAATTGAACTTTATTAAGTACATGAACTTACTTTATTTTCCAGAACTTCATTTACTTGAGACAGAATATTTTCTACGGAATGAGTGATTCAAAGTACCCCTCCCAGATTTAGTGAAATACTAGCAGAACTTAGTCTCAAGATAAGGCATGACTTACCTCTAATTCTGTATTTGAGCAAAAATGATGGAGGTTATAGGACCAGAAAGATAAGAAAAGGAGCCCTGACTTCACAGGTGACAATAATTTTTGTAAAACCACAGAAAGCAGACATCAAAATGAGGAGAATCATCAAACAATCAAATTCTCCCCAGGACCATTAAATCAGTTTTTGGCCAGTGAAACAGGAATACAAATATTCTGGCAGCTCCACAGACTGGTTATCTAATAGTGAGACAACTTAAGCCAGGATTGAAAATATTGTCAAATCACAGAGGGCTGTAGTTGGAAATGCTGATCCAATGAGGCATAAAAATGCCATGTATGTGAGCCTAGGGACTTTTTATAAAACAAAGTTTTGGTTATAATGTAGCTAGAGATCAACAAACTGCTTGAATATCATCCAGCAATAGCGAAGGTAATGAAAGAGTTGACCGCATCCCTAGACACAGCCCCAGATCTCTCAAAGGCTCTTGAGACTGGAGACTGAAGCACACTGAATGACCCTGAACTTCCTGTGGGCTGGAGAAGGCAGCCTTACAGCCTGCCTGTACTTGTCTGAATAGTTGTTTTTCTCAAGCCTCTTATTTCTCTTGGATGTTCTTTATGATATTAATCAGTGATTAACTCCATATTCACTTCGCATGATCTAACCACTAAACATAATGCTGTTACTGTTTAATGTCTCAAGAAAAAGCCATACATCAGGATAGTTATTTTTATTTATGCCATTAAAATGAGGATGTCTGAGTGAGAAGAGTGAAGAGTTTTTGCCCCTGGACTTCACCACATGACAAATGCTGTCATATTCTGTGGAAAGAATGATTTTGAACATTAGAATTCAAGGATATACTTAAATATACATATACATCTGGGAAGTCATATGCCAAATTCAAGAGTTCTGATAAAGTAAGAACTGATTTAATGATTTAAGAACTGATTTAAATGATTTAATTTTATTGTTTGATGGCTCTCCTCATTTTGATGTCTGCTTTCTGTGGTTTTACAAATGAGTTAGACAGTGATCCTAAAAATTTAAAGGACAGCTTTAGGATACAGAAGTTTAAATGCTACCTTAAGAAGAGAA
Organism: Petromus typicus; assembly: GCA_004026965.1. Classification (NCBI taxonomy): domain Eukaryota; kingdom Metazoa; phylum Chordata; class Mammalia; order Rodentia; family Petromuridae; genus Petromus; species Petromus typicus. The sequence goes on from PVIR01019346.1 coordinate 1,949, forward strand.
ATATTTTCTTTAAGTCTCTGCCTGTGAAAATAAGAAATATAGGCAGGTGGTTTTGTTTTCAAGTGTGATATTGGTTTAAAATGTATCCCAGCAGAATCAACTCTAATAAATTCAGATGCAGTGTTTTGGGTTTTTTTCCCCCACATAGGGAGCTTAGGGGACTAGATGTAACAAATCATACTAGTTATCAAGCTATGGCTATAACTGTGAAGTTTTTGTGTTTAGAAAAAAAATAAATGTATTAATTTTATGAAAAAATAAAAATGGATAAAAAATAATCTAACCACTCAATTTTGGAATAAAATCAATGATATATCAAATCAAAATAAAAGAAGAAATACACAAAGACAAAATAATAATTTAGGGGATAACTTTAAGAATGATTTAGAGCCAGATATAAGAACATAATTTAATATATTTTTAGGATAAAGGGAAAAGTATGCAATGATATCTTTAGAAGCTCCAAAAAATAAATTATTTTTATTTTGTTAGATAGGGTTTCACTTTGTAGTTCAGGCTGTCCCTGAGGTCAATATGTATCCTAGGCAAGCCTCAAACACAGGCAATCCTCCTGTGTCTGCTTCCCGAGTGCTGGGATGACAGGCATGAGCCACCACGCCTGGCACTGTGTTATGTGGTACTGATTGCTTCTGGGTGTGAGTCTCCATGGCCACCATTGTTGTATGTGGTTACCGGGAATCAAATGAGAGACCTTTTGCTCTCAAGGCTGGTTCTGGAACTACTGAGCTAAATCCCTGGCCCAAGAAGCTACAAACATTTTGAAACTTTCAGTATGATTTCTTAATTTTTGGAAAACAAGTACATATCAAAATAATGATTGGGGAAATACTTTTAGTGTATTATATAATATCATAAATCAATATAAAGACCTTTAATAATGAATAAGAAGCTAATTCCATAATTCCTCAATTATTATTCACATTGTCCTAATAAATATATTGAGAAAATCAGATAATGTGGTCACTTAAATGATTAAAACAGCTTTTGTTAATAATAGAAGTATTAGAAATTACCTAGCAATTATTAAAATTTACAAGAAAGCTCAGCAAGAAGGAAGAAAAAAACATATTACACTCTATACTGTAGCTCTTAATAGTACCAAGAATGAAGTTTTTTAAAAAAATAATGTTATTTTTCTCACAGTACAAATGGATAAGAGTAAAACAAGCAATGTAACCTGTAAGAATTTTATGGAGAAAAAAATAAATCTCTACTTCAAAATAAGTCTGAGTGATTTCATGTATTTCTGGGTTTAGGAGGAAAAGAATACATTTCACTTGTCTTCAAATCTACATAAATACAGAACTATTAAGTTTCTTTATTTAAAAAAATCTAGATTGATGGCTTCCCTAGAATAACTCTTTTATAAGGAAATTCAAATTGAGACACCTCAAATGAATAATATAAGCAACTGAGATTTTGTTATTATTTATTATTATTATTATTATTATCATTATTATTATCATTATTTTATACAAGGTCTTGCTTTATATCCCAGACTGGCTTCACACTCAGGACAATCCTCCAACCTTAGGCTCCCAAGTGCTAGGCTGACAAATTTATACAACCTACCCCAGTTTAATTAGTTGATCTTACAAAAGTGTCAATCTCAAAACATAAGCATTGAAAGGTCATGGTTGCACAACATAATCTATGGTTTTAATCAACGCACACACAAACACACACACAGCAGTGAAAACTCACATCCAACTTGTATGTATTCCACCTAAAAACATGAGACACATCTGCTGCTCACAACAGCCAGCTCCAGGTTTCGAAGCCCTGGGGAGTGTTGTAAGCAGGCTGAATAGTTCCTCTGAGCCCCAGCAGATAAACCAACTCATTAGCAGTAAGTTATTGTAGTGCCAATAGCAATCCTGCAGCAATTTTTATAACTGGAAAAGAGAATTCTAAAGTCAATCCGCAAGGCTAATTCTGTAAAATCTGAGGAATAATTAGAATGGATCATTTTCCCTACAGATTAAAATGATAAATACTCTATAATGATATTGCAAATAAACAATGCAGTCATAACACAAGACAGAGATCACTGGAACTAACTACAAACTATAGAAACAAATCTGATAGTTAGGACACGTGTGTTACACGTTGAATGACTCTTCTGCAAACCTGTGATGAAAGTTAATTGCCCTGGTGACAGTATTAAAAGGTGAGTGGAAGCTTTCTGGGATAACCAGGGCCTGAGAACTCTGTCCTTGTAAGAGGACTGGTAACTTTATCATGGGAATGGCTTTATTATTGTGAGGGGTTCCTCACAAACATTGCAGATTCAGCCTCATTTTTCTCTGTCTCACATGAACATAACACACTTTCCTGGCTTTGCTAGATGCAGCCCCTGGATCTTGGACTCCTCCTCTCTCTAGCCAGTGTGCCTCTACTGTGCATCAATTATCATTTTCTGATACTCTGCCATGACAGCCCAGAAGGAACTAAAAAGACACTTTCTTAAAATAATGTGAGCCTAAGTGACAATGCATTTGAGAAAACCAAATGTAATCTGTTCACCATACACCAAAGGAAAAGAGAAAAGAATTAAAGTGTCAAATGCTAAACATTTCAGAAGCAAACTGAAAGTCAAGAGCCAAGTTTTACAGTGTTGCAAATACGGTAGTAGGAGTTTTTTACTAGGCTTGATTAGATCGGGGACGACAGAGGATTTAGTAAATGACTTCAGCTTCAGAGCCCAGAACTCTGGGAAAGCTTAAGGTAAGTCACCACAGGGCAGACGTTTAACCTCTGCTTTTTCTTCTGAAATATAATAGTTTGAAATTCTCCTTAACCATTTAAAACGCAAGTGAAGCTACTGGTCTTAACACTAACCTGAGCTATTTGGGAACCTAAGGAAGCAGTATACTGAATTTGAGGCCAGTTTAGGCAACCTGGCCTTAGGCTGTCTCCAAATGAAGGAAGAAAAGTGTGGGTAGAGATTGGCTCTGGAGAGGAGTCCTTGTGCAGGACAAGCGAGGCCCTGGGTTCAGTCCTCATTGGCACAAAAAATGAAATAACCAAAAAACTTTTTTCATTAACATTCCGATTTTTTTTTTCTTTTTCATCCTGAATACCTATTTCCCTTCTACATTCACAGTGACAGGACATCCTAATATAATGTCATTTTGTGCTTAAATTACTAGAGAACACACCCTTATTCCTTCACAAAATAACTGTGCACATTAACATTTTAAATTTTGTTAAAGAGCATTTAATGAATTGTTTTTCTTCTGGATTACATTGTACAATAATGGTTATTAATAAATAATTGTTCTTGATGATATAACCATATTATAAATTTAATAAATTATTTCAACATTAAGTAATTTTCTCAGAGCATATATCTTAATAAGATAAATAAGATTATTTTCAATTACTAAACTTATTCAGGGATAAATCTGAACTATTAAAAAATGACAGCTTACAATGACTCCTACTCGTATTTTTTATTTTATTACGTGAGCTATTCAGAAGCTTGTTTCTTTGTGTAAGTTGATAGTTATGACGGGGTTTTTAATACTATTGCTGAATTATTTGAATACTTTTACAATTTCATGCAAAATAGACTATGATCAAAAATATTATTTTTTGTAAATCAGAGCAAGTAGATTTGGTTTTCTTTCAGATTCGTTGAGAGCAAAGAACATGGACTACTATAAATTACAAAATTATTCTTTTCAAACTTATCTTGATTGTTAAGGGAGACCCCCAAAACTACTTTATCAAGTCTCTGCAAGTTTTATGCTATGCTCGGAACTTTATCTCTTGGCTTTGTTGCAGTGAGTATAATGAGAAAGAGTTTGTGGCCCAAATGCTTTCTCCCGTCTGTCCCCGGCCCTTTCCGCTCCGCCCGCTGAGCTGTAGGGCCGCTCGGTTTGCACACCTTCTAGTTTCCCTCCGAGGACACATAGGGTGAAGCCCAGGGGAGCTAGGGACCACGTACAAGGGCCCGGCCAACGAAAAGCAGACTCCTCAGTAAAGGACGCAGCCTCAGAATCGGAGCGCACAGGACGGATGCTTAACTGGGGTGTGATGGACAATACAACCTGCTGAAGACCCGAGGACACAGCAGCAGGCTGCATAACTGCACAATGCACCTCGGTGAAGTTTGAAAACAGCACCACCAGCGATCAGTTCTGTTCACCCAAAGCTTCACGCAAAGCTTCCCAGGCACCCCCGCCGCCTCCCTTGGAGCCCCACCCCCTTTTCTAAGGAGGGCTTTTCTTCCTAATGAACAAGATTTTCATTTGGGGGATGAAAATAATACACCACACTTGGTTCCCCCTCCCCCCCAACTGCGGCCCTACTGGCACCATTCTTCCTGTGCCTGGGACAAGGGTCCCCAGGGAGAACACTGGTCCCATTAGGAAGGGAAGTCTGGGGTTTACTCTCTGATTCTCTCCTTTCCAAGCAGCCTCCAGGGTGGGACGTGGCTGTGCTTATCTGTAGTCCCAGCTATTAAAGCAGTTGAGGCAGGAGAATCACGGGAGCCCGGGAGTTTCTGGCCAGCTTGAGCCATACAGTGAGTCTGTCTCATAATGTAATAATGATAAGAATAATTAACAATCATAAAATAGTACTCAGAGATAGACAGTGCTCACTCCGCAAGAGTCCTGCCTGCAGCGTAACACTCCCTCATGACTGCTCTTCGCTCTTCTTCCTGTGCGCTTTGGCTAAGTGGTGGCAATGTGACTTCCGCTTGGGCCCCTGTGGTTTCCCGTAACACTATCCCCTTTGGTGCCTTGATACATAATCCATCCTCAGAAATGCTAATTTTAGTGCGGCGATCATTGAAATCTTGACTGAAGCAGAATTGGAGTAAGGAACGTATTTAAACTCAGTTATAATTTTATTAATTGAATATTTTTAAGTGTTCTCTAAAGCTATTTTTGTCAAGATATTTGAAGTTGCAGTCGCAGCTCACTCAATTTATGAAAGATCTTCATGATGTGGCCCAATTAGCAAAGACAATTCTCATTTTCAAGGCAAACGTTCAGTCCTTTCCTCTTGTCACATTAAGTCCTATTTCATTTATCAATTTACATAAAAGTGTGATGTATTTCAAGGAGTGGCACTGAAAACTGTGAGGGTGTCAGATATTTGCAAGAGAGATTTATAAATGCTGCACCTCAGATAAAAGTTTATTCAATGTAAAGACTCAGACAATATGCCAAGGTGGTATTTCTCTTTATTTTGTTATAATGCTATCCAATGTGTGCAGCTGAAACTAAAAATTTATGAAGCAAGAGAGACAATAAAATATAGATTATTCTTGTATTTTTATTATTCTATAATCGTATGTGTGTGCAGGTTTTGGGTTTTTAGTTTACTGAAAAGAATAAAATAAAAATGAGAAATAAACCCATTCCATTTTTTATATTTATTGGAATTTTGTTCTGAGATATTTAAAGGAAAATGTCATTATCTGTGGCCTAAGCTAATAGATCTGATAACCAGGACATAATTTAATATTTGCAACTTGGGGAGTAGAATGAATTAAAGTTTACATGTGTGCATAAGAGCTGTCTATCATTGGTGATAGCAATTCATATCTGAAATAAATGTACACATACATGTATTATGTTGAGAATTTTAACCCAGTGATATTCTGGTTACACTTACAGATATTTTTATTAATGGACTGAATTGATGCAGCCATTTGCAAATGCTTACATTAGAAGAAGAGCTAAAAGGAAAAATTCAGGTTTTAAAAGGGTCATAAAAGGAGGAAGACGTTAACATCTCTTGCCCTCAGAGAAATCTGTACTAAGTATATTGCATTCCTTGCCAGTTGTGTCATTGCTAGAGGAGGTGAAATCTTTAGAAGTAAATTTTCTGGGGCCAAGGATTTATCTCAGTAGTTCTGGTACCTGTCTTGCAAGTACAAGGGCCCAGGTTCGATCCCCGGTACCCACATACAATACTGGGTGTGGAGACTCACACCCAGCAGCAATCAGTACCACATACCACAGTGCTGGAGGTGGTGTCTTATGCCTATAATACACTTGGGAGGCAGAAGCAGGAGGATTGCTGTGACGTGAGTTTGAGGCTGAGCTCAGGGCCAGCCTGAACTAGAAAGCAAGACCCTGTGTTTAAAAACAACAAAACAAAACCTAAAATTTGCTATAATGCCCACCTACCAACATACTCTACCAAATCTCTCAACCACTTTATTTTAAAAGAGTCAAAGGTCCTCTTTCCATGGGCATGCTTGTATGTCCCACATAATTCTTACTTAAAAGGCATATCTGTGACAGGATCAAATAATAAGTACCAACAGCTTGAGATACATTAATTAAAAAGATGAAACAAGTTGCTTGTGTACATCATTCTGGAATCACCACACATTTTTATGGTTCAAGTGCCCTCAAAGATTTAAAAATTAATTTTTTTGGAACAAAAGGTGTGATGAGAAATGCAGTGCATGCTTACTTAAAAAAAAAAGTCATTGCAGTAAAGGATACATTGCTGGGAACAGCCCTTGAAATCCCCCCTCTTTTTAGCCCAGAATTATCCTGTCATTCTCGTCACTCTCTGAAGCAGTTCTGGAAGTCCCCTTTCATATGTTTTTAGTTCTGTGGTCATGACTGCTTTGATGTCTTGACTTGATATAGAATGTTTACCTTTCATGGTTATTTTGACTTTGAGGAAGAATCAGAAGTGACACGGTACTGGGTCTGGTGAATAAAATGGATAAGCACACGACATAATATTTTCACAAGTCTGCCTTTCCACTGGGTGATATTTGGCAGAGGCATTCCCTAAATGTTTTTAATCACCCCTCATATTATACCTCATAAAGACATTCAGCAAATCAGACTTCCAGAACTGCTTCAAAAGTGCCAAGAATAATAAAATAAATATGTCCAAATCAAACAAAAGTAGTCTGAGGAGGATTAATGACAATGTATCTTTTACTGTAATAAATGTTTACTGAAATATTTTTAGTGATATTGCATATTATCATAACTCCTTGTATCTTGATAAATTGCATATGGAAAGTATGAATTAAAGGATTTAATCTTGCTGAAGGAGAAATTCTGCCCTTGCAATGGCTACTAGAAGGTGATCGCTAGGCCCTCGGTGTGTGCTATGTGATAAAGGTATCTTCATTTACCTGAGGCCCTTGCCTATTGGATATCTAATGTTGGGAAGCTCCATGGAGACCTGGAGCCATGTGCAATCAATTCAGGCTCCAATAGAAAGGCCCCTACAGGTCAATCAGTAAAAACTCTATGGACATTAAGACTATGATGAGCTTTCTTGGTGAGTAATTCTCAGCATGAGCTGTCACAGGGTCATGTTAGAAGGAAATACCTCCCGATATACAATTTAGAAGTAAATTTAGAATAGATAAAATAAAATAAATATATTAAATATTAAATATTAATTAATATTTATATCAATATGTATAACCTGCATACTGTAAAGTATATTAATTATTTTATATTTAAGTATAAATATTAATATTAAATATTAATATATTAGAATATTAAAAATAAAATAAATAAATTATTAAATACAAATTTAGAAGTAAATACAAGAGGACATTGGACCCACCCTACTTCTGATTTTTCCCTCTGCTCATTCTCCCTTGACTGAATTTACTGTGCATCCTTTTCCCAATAGCTGGGCATAATCATAAACCACAACTGTGCATATGTAAGGATAACAGGCTCTGGTGAGTTCGGTGGGTTTTTCTGGGGATTTGTTACATCTGAGATGGTTCAGGAAATCCTCAACTTGCAGTTGGAAATCAGTGTTAATAGTGAGAATGGTCCTGGGGTGAGTGGCAGAGCGTTTGCCTAGCATGCTTGGAGCACTGGGTTCGATCCCCAGCACCACCACCAAAAGAAAAGAAAATCCAAATAGTGAAGATAGTATTGTGAATTGTGCCTCTTAACTTCACAGAGTATATTTTACATCATACCATTTCGGAAGCCACTGAATTAATGCTATTGAACACATGTGAATCCACGGTTAATATAGATCATTTATGTGGAGTCAAATAAGTAATAATGAGCTCTCCAGCCACCAAAAGATCATAGGATGTAAGGAGGTTTTTCTTAGAGTTGTTGTTCCCATGGTACCAGTTACTAGAGGAAGGAAGAATCCCTGGGTCAGAGAGGATACTACAGAAAACTGCTGCTCTCACCTTTGCTGCACGTGTTTATTGACTGGGGCAGCCAGGAGGATGGCAAGTTGGAAATACATGACCGGCTGGACCTCTGCTGTCTCAAGATGTGAAACCATGGACGTCTCGAAAGGATAAAGATGCCTACATTATAAAATTTGGCTTCACACAGGAAAACCCGACCCTCCAAGAGCCAAATGGACTTGATTAAATTGTACACAACTATAAAAATGAGGCTGTCGCCTAGCACTTAAGTATCTAAGGGAAGATAAGCTCTACTAAAAGAACACTATTCCTATTTCTAATTAGATTTTACATAAAATTAGAAGTGCATTCATCTATAGCACCATTTTCTTCTAAGGAGTACAAATTATTCTACACCTTTATAATAAAGGTAAAGTTTAAAATTTATATATATATACATATATATACATCTATATGTATATATATGTATATATATACACACACATGCAAATTTATATATAGATGTTGAAAATAATCCTGATAAGTTGCTAATCGTATTTAGCTGTAATATAAATTGTAATTCACATTTCGCAGAGTTGCATAAGTGTCTAGGCAAAAGAATATATGCGTTAGGGGGCCAGGGATTTAGCTCAGTGGTTCTGGCACCTGCCTTGCAAATGCAAGGGCCTGGGTTCGATCACTGGTAACCACATACCACAGTGCCAGGCGTGGTGGCTCACTCCTGTAATCCCAGCAGCACTCGGGGAGGCAGAGGCAGGACGATTGCTGAATTCTAGGCTGAGTTCAGGACCAGCCTGAACTACAATGCAAGACCATGTCAAAAAAAAAAAAAAGAGTATAAGCGTGCAAAAATCATGTTACATCCCTGTTAAGTTACTTTGCTACATGACAGTGAACATGTGGTGTGGTCACCGGTAAATCATGCTCCTATTTCTACAAAAATCGGTTTTAAAAAGACACAGCTTTGTGTGGGCATTACAGAGGGCTCCAAATGCCATAAAAACAATGAAAGACAAAGCTCTAGGATTGTAAGAGACATTAAGAAAAAATTGGAAGAAAATAGTAAAATATTTGACACTGGGTATCTATGGTTAACTCAAACAATTCATATTGAATCCACTCCCTGACAAAAATTCCCATAGCAGTGAATTTTGGTCAGTGTTTTCACGTAATAAACAACAGTCGGACCCAGTATTCCCAGTGAACAGCAGAAGTGTAGCCACATACCAGTGAACGTATCTTCAGCTCGTCACTCATGAATCTCCAGAGTATCCAGGCTCCATCAAGGACCTGTCAGAGCAGAACTGAGAATGGCTCGGCAGTGCCATCAGCATTTGCTTGTCCAGTGGATCCTCACCTTCTGAACTGGATTGGTTCCTGGGCTGGTTATAACGCAAGGTGATTGTAAGTCAATACAGCTGAGGTCTGGGTGGTTCCTCCCGATACAAGCTGTGGACAACAAGGAGCACCTGAATCTCCCATTAACTTAATTAGTCCAAGTTGTTTGCATGTCAGGCTGCTTGTAACTTGAGGGTTCACTGTTATTAAGGCCTTTGGCTCAGTATGTTTTATGTGTTGTATCACGGGAAAACAAAGCTATTGTCCGTGAAGCTCTGCTTATACTAGTCTACGTTCTGAAGCACTACTGGGTGGCATAATCTGATCCTTTCTCCCACTGTACACTGGCTGGGAAGTAGGGTAAACAGTTTGTATTTGCTTAATGATCTGCGTCCTTTGGTACAATTAAGAACTGTGCCCATTTCTATGATGTTTGAGATTGGAGCGATCTTCTTTTGGTTTCTAGCAGTTGGTGTGCTTAATAGACATGGCAGGCTCAGTCCGTGTCTCTGAATGGCCAGAATAGATCTTTGTAGCATTCTTGTGTTCAGAATGTAATCCTGCGACACCCAAATTACAAAGGTTAAAAATGGTTCACAAAGGGCTGGGGATTTAGCTCAGTTGTTCCGGTGCTTGTCTTGTAAGTGCAAGGACCCAGGTTCAATTCCCCGGTGTCCACATACAATACTGGGTGTGGAGACTCACACCCAGCAGCAACCAGTACCACATACCACAGTGCCGGGTGTGGTGGCTCACGCCTGTAATCCCAGCACTCGTGAGGCAGAGGCAGGAGGACTGCTGTGATGTGTTTGAGGCTGAGCTCAGGGCCAGAATGAACTACAAAGCAAGACCCTGTCTCAAAAAAATGGAAAAAAAAAAAAAAGGTTCATAAATACATCCAAGTAAACGAGCGAAGAAAGGTGACTCCACGCTTCAGCTGGGCTCTCACGTCAGTGGATTTTGGCAGCAGGCCTGAGGGGACGGGCAGGGAGAAGGTGGAAGAATGAACAGGGCAACAACCCAAAGCCTGAACGATGAAGCGCCAGGCCTTGCAGGTGATTTAAATAACTCCTTTTCATAGAAAAGTCATCTGTGTGTGCAGAGCCGCGTCGTCTGACATCACAGCGGAGAAGTGACTGTGCGCTACTGCTGGCTGTTCGCGCTCTTGCAGCGCAGGCGAAGCGGAGCACTTCTCAACCCGCAGCCTTATCTCTGTGGAGCAGCAGCCCGGAAAATGTAGCTCCCTCCATCTGTGCTATAGGCTCTGATCTTCACAGCTGAGGAACAGCAGGTGATAGATTCCTAACCTCTAGGGAGCGGCGTCCTCAGACAGCAAAGACGTAAATACTCAGTACAAATAACTCACTACGTCCCCATGGCTCCTATAGCTAGAGCGCTTCGGAAATTATACATTATCAGTTTCAATTCATACACCTTCAGTTATGTTTGAAACTGTGGAAGCATTTGGCTGGTAGCCTGATTTTTCGATGGATTGTAGATGTCAAGTGCTTGTATGATTTTTGTGTTTTGGAGCTTGCTGCCTTTCGTTATAACTGGCAATGTCTGTTATTTAGTTTCCTGCACTTTTGCAGCATTTGTCCCATCTTAGAAAGCATGATGCTCCGGTGAGTATTTTATGAAGAGCAAAAGGAAGAGCAGTCATCAAATCCTGTTTGTAAAATGCATATTTTTATGTGTTGCAATCTACTGTCGTGTCAGGAAGATTTCTGCTGTTGTTACTGTTCTGCTTGCCAATTGTTTGCTCACTTAAAAGGCAAAGAAAGGCAGGTGTTGGTACCTCCTGCTTAGCCTGATAGAGTTCCACGCTGGAGAAAACATCAGATTCCTCAGAAGTAATGAGGGGTCTGCAACATTCTCTTTGGTCCTCATTTTACTGAAGTTTATATGTTATATAAATATACTCAGTGTCTTTTAAAGGGATTCAGGTTGCTATGATATAATATAAAAGTCCTGTTTTCCAAGTTGTGAAACATCAGTGAGTTAATGAGTGAGAGAGAAAGAAAGAAAGAATAGTTGCAAGCTGTAGGCTGGAGAAATCAAATAAAGGACTTAGAAGCATTTGTTGAGAATGCAGTATGGGAAGTCTTTTACCCAGCAAAACATGTCCTATCACAGCCTTTTGTCTGGATATTAGCTGGGAAAATATGGAGGGAAAAAATGATTCATTTTTCTCATTCAATACTAGGTTTTTGACTGAGGTCCATATATCAAGACAGATCAATAAATGAAAAGCATATACATTATTTATTATACATATTATATGTAATATAGGAGCTTTCAGAAATGAGTACCTAGACATACAGCAAAAAATATTTTGTGCTAAGTCTGATGAAGAAATAGATAGTTGGAGACAAACATGACTGGACACTATGAGGTTAAAAAAAATGTCAATAACCGGGAGAAGATGGCCAGCCCCATTTGTTGAGATTCTCCTTGGTGTCTCCGCATGGTGTTTCTTGTCTCTGGGTATACAGCAAGATGCTTCCAGAATGCAGGTAGTAGGACCGATTTTCAGAGGAATGTCAGGGAGGCATTACAGCCTGCTTCAAGGGAAGGCTTATGGCAAATTCTCTGATCTCCAGGACAGAAGAGCATGAGCTCAGACGAAGCCATCTGACTCTGTGGTGTTCTCATCTTCTTCATCCCAAGTGTTCAACAATGACAGACACTTCTGCCCAGATCAGCAGGCTGTGATGGCACAAGGTCCCTGCTCCTCATGGGGGAAGTTGTCCAGTGAGCTGAAGTCACTTCCAGCCAAAGTCAACTCGGCTCCAGCTATATTCCTCTGCTCTGAATTAACCATTTGTTCAATTCAAAGATATGCCCATGCCCTCATTCTATAGTCCTGTTTGATATTGCTTATCAGCAGGTACCCAGCCCTCTTCCAAAGCTTGTGATCAATAAATACTGGAAGTCCTTGGTGTCTTTGTCTTTGCTTCCCAGAGCAGCTTAGAACCGCCCAAAACCCAGTTTCCCTCAGGTCTCTGTGTCTGGGTCTTTATTCCCTCTTTCCTATCTCGAGCACATCATACTGGCTTGTAGGAAACCCAGACCCATGGAGAGGGGTAGATAAGGTCTCCTATATTCAATGTGCCATACTTCAAGGTAACATATTTTGAAATCTGTAACTGTGAACTTAGGAAAATTGCATAGCGGTTATATAAATCCCAGTTTCCTCCAATGAAAAAAATGCAAAAGGAGATTCAAGCGGACCTTTGTGGAGAACAAACAAGAGCACACACATGTGCAGTACAGAATCATTCCTGAAGCATAGGTGCTTAGGAATTTCTAGTTATTGTTATCACCCAAATTCCCTTCCCCAAATCACCAAGTGAAAACCAGTTTATCTAACTTACCAATACAGTCAGTCTGCTTCTTTGGACTGAGTCTAATTCCTGGGATTTCTAGTCAGTGAAAATGTCCATTTTGTTTACTAATTGTATTAGTTGTGATGTTCATAAAATTTGCATATAATACTTGGGGCTCTAGTTTTTCTTTATTTTGTATTCAGTGCCACTCAGTCAGGTTTCAAGTAATAGAACATGGCATTCATTAGGGAAATAAAATCTGGGCTCAAATTGGGCAACATTTGGCAGATGAAGACACTTTTGAAGTCTGTGATATCACCGGCACACTTTGCTTACTTTAGATTTAATTAACACTTCAAGAATTGAATTTTCTTAGAAGTAGTTTTCACAATATCTTCTTCCAGGTACATTACTTGGTAAATAAAAATCAGCCTTTTCAGAAAAGTTGCTTGCTTTTTGGCAAAATATATTCTAAAATTGGCTTCATGTGCAGTTTGAAAAGTCAATGTTACAAATTGTAAAGGACTCCAGGATGTCATCACTTGTTACACATGGACTGGTAATTAAGGTTCAATATTCATGATTCCTCAAATGTTTACAAAGGTAAAATCCTATGAAAAAAAATACTAATCAGTGAGTCCAAAAAGACCATGACTGGAAGCAGCATCATTGGAAAAGAATCTAAATGCTATGAAGAAGTCTTGGGTGCCTTTGTAATTCCCCAGACTGAACTGTGCTGTACTCAGAGGGATGAAAGTCATGGTAGGAAAGGACACCCAGAGGTCACTGTGCACAGACACTTGTGGAACAAGAGTGACGTTCAGTACTTTGAGTCATCATGATAGAAGAGATTGTGGAGATGGAGCAGGACTAGGGACACCAGAATGAAGAAGGACCTTCGTCAGCGCCAGGCTGAGTCATACCTGAGGTTGGGGCAAGAGAAAACATATGATCTCCTGAATGCACTTGTGATAGAAATATTTATGTTAAAAATTTTATTGTGTAAGCCAGAGGGAGAAATAGAACAAAGCTCTGGAGAGAAGGATGAGAAGAGGGTGACCAGTGTGTACTGAGCCAAAGCTGGAGAAGGGTAAGAAGTTTAGTGCACTGCCACACAGTGTGGCAGTACAGATACAAGAACATACTGTATATAGGAAAAACTAAAAGAAAGACATTGAGGGCCGGTGATTTAGCTCAGTGGTCTAGCTCCTGCCTTGCAAGCACAAGGGCCCAGTTCAATCCCTGTCACCACATACAACAATGCTGGGTGTGGTGACTCATGCCTACCAGCACTCATACCAGTGCTGGGCATGGTGGCTCATGCCCGTAATCCTAGTACTCAGGAGGCAGAGGCAGGAGGATTGATGAGTTTGAGGCTTGCCTGGATTATATAGTGAGCTCAGGGCCAGCCTGAACTACAAAGTGAGACTCTGTCTCAAAAAAAAAAAAAAAGAAAAAGAAAAGAAAGACCTTGAATGTTTCACCATAAAGAAATAACTGAGTCAGGTACGGGGCACACACCTGCAAGCCCAGCACCGAGGGAGGCTGAGGAAGAAAGGCTGCAATCTTAAACCCAGTATGGGCAACTTGGCGACTTAGTGAGACCCTATCTTAAAACAATATGTTTTAAAATGGGGGGTGGGATATAGTGAAGTACAAAGATATATGTAATGTACCACTAAAGATTTCAATTAAAAGAAAAATAAAGAAATAAAAGATAAATGTTCGAGGACAGAAATGTCTTACATAATAGTGCATAATGTATATGGTACTTATATTGAAATATCACATGGTGTTCTCATAAATATGTACATCCTAATGTTTTCATATGTCGCTTAAAGTACATTTAAAGACATGACTCTAGACAGAGGCCTGCGTTGTCCAGTCTGTTCCTCCTCTGTGAACACCCCTCCACCCACCTCTCTCAGGGATGTGAGTCTTTCATTGTCCACTCTGGAACCCAGAGGAAACAGTTCTCTTTTAATCTTGTGCAAAACAGAAGTTCCTAGAACAAACCAACCGCAAAAATCTATCTTTGTTTACAATTCTCTTTGTAAGGATTCTTTTTAAATGTGTTTTTAGAGTTTTATTTCTATAGGGGAAAAAATGAAAGAAAAGTCCAGTTTCTCCCTTCCCTCCTGTATGTAGAGTCTCCATGAATAACCGCTTCTAAGCAAATCTGTATCTTTATCACTTTTGATGACCCCAAACCGACACATAAGTATCA
>PVIR01019346.1:17091-32206 GCA_004026965.1 Petromus typicus
TTTTTTTTTTTTTTTTTTTTTTTTTTTTTTTTTTTTTTTTTTTTTTTTTTTTTTTTTTTTTTTTTTTTTTTGATACAATGTCTTTCTTTGTAGTTCAGACTGGCCCCAAACTTACTATCTAGCCCAGGCCAACCTCGAACTTACCCCAGTCCTCCTCCCTCTCTCTCTAGTGCTGGGATTCCAGCCATGAGCCACCATGCCTGGCATTGTGGTATATTGTTGCCAGGATTGAACTCGAAACCTTGCATTTGCCAAGCAGATGCCAGAACCTCTGAGCTAAGTCCCTGAGCCCTATGGTCTATTTTTTTAAAGCTATTATTTTAAAATGTGGTACAGCCAGGTGAGATGTGGTTTATTTTTAAAATTTATGTTAATTGCTGTGTTCTTAACTTCCCAGATCTATGATTTGGTGTCTCATAGTAATTTCTGGAAATTCTATGTCATTAGTTTGTAAAATACTTCTTCTATTTCTTTATATCATTTTTTTCTGCTGCTCTTCCAATTATATATGTGTTACATCTTTCATAGTAGACCAATAGTTCTTCAATACTCTGTGCTTTTTTCTCTTTGCTTTTTAGTTTTAGAAATGTCTACTACAACCTCAAGCTCAGAGGTTTTTCATGATTAGCCTCCTGACAAGTCTGTTACAGGCAATCTTCATTTCAGTTAATAACATTTTTATCTTTAGTCTTCATTTTGGTTCAGAAATAACATTTCTATCTCTACTGAATTGCATTTGTCTGTGTAATTTATTTACTTTATCCATCAGAAATATTAGCATTTTAACTATAATTGCTTTAATTTCTCTGTCTGATCACTTCAACATCCCTGCTACATCTGGCTCTGATACTTTTTCTTTCTCTTCAAATGTCATTTTCCCTTTTAGTGTACCTGGTAAGTTTTTCTTAATATCTATCCTTTAGTAAGGTGATAGTAAGGTATGTGAGGAGGGGAAACTTCTATACTATTTTTATTTGATTTCAGGGTTTTAGGGAGCTTATCCCTCTGAACTGTGAACATCACAAGTACTTTGTTTGTTTGTTTGTTTTTCTGAGCATTGAAGTGACAGAGAATGGCCAGAGTGGCTGGAGTTGTGTACTTTCCCCTTGTCGTGTGGAAAGTGAAAGCTGCCTGTCCAGAATTTGGTATCTCCCCCATCCCACTCCATTAGTTAGGCTCTGCCAAAACCCCAGTAGGGTACTTTGGTATATTTCAAGGTACTTTTTCCTCCTCCTCACATACCATAAATACACATAGATTTTTTTCTTTAACTTTTATATTAAGAGCTCAACTGAGATAAAATTCACAAATGTTGGAGAGAGGTAACTGAGTTCCTCTAGAGTTTTAATTCTCAGGCTTGTCTACACTAAATCTACAGCAATTCATAAATTTTGGTTTCCTTATTGCAGCATGAGTTTCCAAGGAGGCTTCATTTCAAGAGTTGTTGCTCTAGGAAGTTGTGAATTTCTGTTTTCACTTGTCTTTCTCTTCATTTTGGAGGTCAGTGGTTCACTGTATTTCTGTACATGTGGATATCAAGCTCTCAGAAGAGATGAATGTTATACAGAGAGAGCTTACACTACTAAATTCATGCTAGGCTTAACCACATCACCATTGTTACCATATATTCATGTTTCTCATATGAGTTTCATCAATGTGGTAAGTCCTCTGCCCACCAGAATCATTAGCATGTTAGCACTTATTTAATGTACACAAAGGGTGAACACTATATAACAATTCATGGGCTGAAAAGCTTCATCTGATATGAAATATGCTGCCTTTTCTATCTTAAAGAATTACCAAATGTTGCACTATTGGGGCCCAGAGCATAAGAAATAATCTCTCCTTTGTTCTGTATAAGTCTCCTCAGGACCTAAAGCACCGAAATCCTAGATATCACTGACTTGATAACTTTGATTCTTTGTAGTATAAGAAATAAATTCACTTTCAGTTATATTAATCTTATTGTCCCTAAATTATTTTTCCCATTAAATTGTGCTGACAAACTTGGTAAAACCCAGCTGATTGTATATGCAAACATATTTCTGGATAATATTATCTATCAATGTAAATATGTTATTGTGATACATTATATTTCTTTTATTGTAGGTTAGCATACAGTAAGTTTTGAAATCAGAGAGCATCAATTATTAAATACTACTCTTCCTACTTAAAAGTGCTGTGACTGGGCCGGGGATGTAGCTCAGTGGTTCTGGCCCCTGTCTTGCAAGCGCAAGAGCCCAGGTTCGATCCCAGTAACCACATACAACAATGCTGAGTGTGGAGACTCACACCAACCAGCAATCAGAACTGCATACCACAATGGCTGGGCACAGTGGATCATGCTTGTAATCCTGGGACGTGGAAGGCAGAGGCAGGATTGCTATGAGTTCAAGGGTGAGCTCAGGGCCAGCCTGTACTACAAAAGTGAGAGCCTGTCTCAAAAACACCCCAAAAACAAACAACAACAAAATACTGTGATTATTTTAAGAAGTTTGGATTAGGTACAATTTTAAGACTCACCTTGAAAATTTATACAAATTCTTGCGGAAAATTTAATTGAAATTTTGTTTTTCTGTAGCTCAAATTGGAAAAAATTAAATTAATAACATTGAATTAGTCAGTCTATTGATATATTGTAAAACTTAATTAACTGAGGCCCTTTTTCCCTATTTTCCTGCCTTGTTTTGGATCAGTGTTTTGGAATTTAGTAATCTTCTTTTATTTCCATTATTTATTTAATATCAGTACACTTCAGTTTGACATTTTAGAACTGATTCTTGTGTTGCATTATATCTTCAAATCATAGTACATTATACCTACATTGTAAAACTATGATGATATGATAGCTACACCATATCTTTGAGTCATAGTATAACAATATTATACATTAATTTACAATATGAGCATCTTTCATTTTTATAATCCTGCTTCCAACTTATCTAGTTATTGCTGACATTACCTTATTGCACATGTTATAATCCCAATGCATTATTATGGTTGCTCCTAAATGTCAATTTTTAAACACAGAGACACATTTATATTTATCCATCTAAATAAAACAATATAGTTTCTTGCCTTGGAATATTTCAGAGGAGAAATGTGCTAGTATTTCTGTTTTGCTTCCTCAGTAAGTAGTGTGTAATTTTTCTATGGTTCATTTTAAGATGTTCTCTTTTATCATTGATTTTTTTTCAGCAATTTGATGATAATATTCCTCACTGTGATTTTTTCTTTATCCTGCTTGAAGTTTGTTGAATTTGGGGGACCTATTGATATACACAGTTCTTGAAAATGGAAAAAAAACTCAATCATTTTTTTCTCCAAATATAATTTTTGCATCTTCTCTTCAAAATCATTAATCTTATAATGCTTCCACTACTTTAAGTTGAGTTACACATCCTTGTGATGGTTCAATATAATTTCCTTATTGTTGTGCTTTACTTTGGATAGTCTTTAATTTTGTATCATTGAGTTCATTGATTTATTTTTTTCCAGTGTATAGCAGATGACAAAAATCAGGAATTTTTATTTCATATATTCTATTTCTTCTAAGTTTTTCATATGTTCAATACCTATTTTTTATTCACCTTTTTCAAATCCTAGAGCACATATCAAAGAATTTTCTTAAGGTCCTACTTCTGGAAACCTACCATTTTAAATTTTGCCCCAGACTATGAAAACTATATTGTTGATTGGATTTACTTTCTCTTCTTTAAAATGTTAATATTTTGCTAATAATGTTTATTGTGGTTCCCTTGAAACTTGCTATAAAACTTTTTTAGGTTGGGATTAAAGGATCTTTCACTGCACCAGGGCTTTGTTAACTCCACCACTGAAGCCTGACCCTTCTGACCTTGGAACCTCATGCTGCAATAAGGAAACCAAAATTTATGAATTGCTGTAGATTTAGTGTAGACAAGTCTGGGAATTAAAACTCTAGAGGAACTCAGTTACCTCTCTCCAACATTTGTGAATTTTACTTCAGCTAAGTTCTTAAGTTCTCTACTCAGTGTGTTGTAGACAACTGAAACACAAATGTTTTTGTGTTTTTGTCTGGTACTTTTGACCTAAAAGCTCCCAGCCTCAAACTTTCTCCCTGGCACAGGTAACTTACTCCTTAGTTACATGTTCAAGGAAACCCATACGCATTTTCCTTGAGAATTTTCCTTCTCTTTGCTAATGTGGCCATCCTATTCCAGGTACTTTAGCTTTTCCTGACTCAAGTCTTGTTCCTTAGTGAGATGCTGTTGGGAATCATCTCCCTGCAATGTACTTTCAAAAGTGATTTAAAGCAGCTCCCAGGGCTTAGCTTGTCTGCTTCTCCCTTGGGCCATGTCCTTCTGTTGCTTCTTATGGTATAGCAAAAAGAATGTGACTCCTACCTTTCCCATGCTAGATGTTTATAGTGATCTGAAAACTCCATAACTCATAAGCAGAACACTGTTGTTTTTACGGGATTTTGTTTCTCACTGATTTTGTGACTCCACTTCTTTATTTAAACATTTTTTATCATCATTTTATATTCCATTTCCTGTCATCACAATATTTAAAACCCTCGGGGATTTTAATTATACTTTTGCCATTTGTCATTTCTGCCATCTCTCTCATAGCAGTTTGATTTTCTTAACCTCAATCTTTGGGCGCCAGGGTCAGACTTTTCTCCAGGGAGAATCTGACACTATTTCTGCCATAACTTTGATACAATAACTGGTGCCAAGTTTGCTGACAGCTTCCTACCATCTGCTGCTTCGGGTGCAGTCTGTAGAACCACTGCTCACACGATACACGTGTGAGAGTAGCTCCAACTCTCCCTGTCCTGGGGGCAGCTCACTCTTTAAAATATTTTCCTCACAATTCAGGTCACTCTTTTTGCATGCTGATAAGTAGTTTTTTTTTTTTTTAATTTAAGGAGTGCAAGAGATTTACTTAATTCCCTGTAAAATAAAGCTGTGCATTGAAATTTAGATTTTGTAAACAATCTAGGAGTTGTTCTATAAATTGTTTGTGTTAACTTTTAACATCTCACAAAATGTGTGTATGTAATCTTACATATTAATCTTTCTCTAATTCCATTATCATCTCATATGTTGAGATTCATATTTATTTTGAAACTTTAAAATCATTGTTTTACCCTCTTATTGCATTTATATTATTTTAATCTATTACCTTATTTTCCTTTTCTTTTTTTTTTTTTCTTCTGTCAGGCTTGCTCTTATTCTCTGGAATCCTCTACTTTTTCTGTTGTTAGTCATTCCTCAAGAATTATCTTTGCCTTTAGTCTTCACGTCAGACTACAATTTGCACCTCAATAGATTTCTTTTGTGGCAGTACAAATTTTATCTGAACCCAAATTTACCTGCTCAAAATAACAACAGCCTTCCCCTTGGCAGTTTACAGACAGATTCACAGACTATGGGTAAAGTTGATGAGGACTTTTAGACCATGGTCCTAAAAGGAAAGGAAACAGCCTCCTCATTCTCCTTTTTCTTTACATTGGACTCAACATGTGTGATCCACTCCTCAGCTCCCTGTGATGACGCTCTTGTCCCAGTGGGATGTACTACAGGTAAAGCTTTGGGTAGTTGATTGGATCAGGAGGGCAGAACCTTGTTATTGGGATTAGTGCCTTTAGAAGAGGCTGGAGCCAGTGGCTTTCTTTCTGCTCTGTGAGCACACTAAGAATCTGGTTATCTCCAAACAAACAAGTGAACCTTCACCCTGTTCAAATCTGTAAGTATCTTGGCCTTGGATTTTTCAGCTGCCAGAACTGTGGAATGAATCAGAACTGTTGAAGTCATCCATTTGTTTTAACAGCTTGGACTAAGTCAGTTGCTTTCTGGGAGTGCAGGTGTGACAGCTGGAAGTGGGGCAGCCATGCTGGGCACAGGTATAAAAGCTCACTGAAGGTATTACAAGGAGGAATCTGGCTTGCTAGCAACATGGCAAAAAAACTTTACAGTCACATCCTGAATTATATTCATTTGTAAAGGAGAAATTAAAATCCTCCTTAGTGGGTGTATTGAAAAATTTGTTGTAGTTTTGTCACATACAACTATATCCTGCTCAGTGTGTAACAACTAACTCATAAACCCCAATGTTGGAGGATTTTTTTTCTTCTTTTTTAATATATTTTCACTATTAAAGCTTCCATTTGGCATCTTTTCAAATCTATCTGCTGCTTAGGACATTTATCTCTTATAGTAATTGATTTCTTTCTGGTTTCATTCCATTTAAAGCTACATATTTTATAGACTGTGTGTCAGAGTTTGATCTGAGAAGCAGAACCACCAGGTTTGTATACAATATGGGATTTGTTGGAGGGATTTGCCTTATATATTTGGGGAGCTGTTTGAAAAATCTCTGTGAGACTATTGTTTCTGGTGCTGAGCCTAAAATCAGGACAGGTAGTAAGAAAGTGGAGATGAATGAGAAATAGTGCAACAAAAGGCAGACTGGCAGCTGCCTCATTCAATAAATAAAAGCAGAGTCCTCCAGACTGGAGTAGAATCTGTGCCCTCTGTTTCTGCTTCCAAATGTCCAACTTTCAAGTTGAGACCCCAACTTGGCCATCTGTTGGCGTCGCTGATGCGAGCTAATGCACACTGCATTCACAAGTTACAGGTGGTGAAGATGGGGAGCCACCAGGCATAGCTTTTCTGTGGGCTCTTAGACCCCACTCCCACAGAGAAGGGAGGACAGCCTGCATCACCACCACCATGCCAGTGACCCAATACTGACCTGCTGGAAATAAAGAGAATACAGGTTCTGCTTCAATTCACCTTTTCAAATCTTACACAAAATATTTCCTGTGGGGTCCCCTGAGGCTAAACAATGCTGACTCCATAAAAGAAGTGCAAGGCAGCACGTACACAGTGGGCCCCTTCGGGCCACAGTGATTAAAGGAAAATAGAGAGACAGAGACTGCCCCTTATAAGGCTGGTTTGGGGTGGTTGAGAACAAAGAAGTGGGGCTGTATGTAAGTGCTGAGAGTGCTGGCAATAAAGGCTTCTCCACCATTTCGTCTCCACGTGATGACTCCCGCCCGTGGTTTGATGCCAGATGAGAAGCCCTCGGAATAGGACCCGACAATTTCCCACATGCCTCACCAACAAGGGTCTTACTGGAGCACCATTCTAGAAGACATACTTTCAGTCTTATGAATTTCACGTTGTACGAATCCCTCATGGTTTCTGTACTAATCAGTCTTGGGCACTTCCTTCATAACCCTGGGATCTTCTTACACTCCGTGTTGGACTTGCCCCTATTTTGTAGGCTGTACTTGTGTGACACACAGGGTTTCAGAGTCAGTGTAGTGTGATCTTGGGAGACACTATAGTCTCCTACTTGGCCTTTCACATTGTACATTCTGGGAGCAGCAAGGCTCTGGAGAGAAGACGATACAAAGAACAGATTTCCTGCTAACACTGACCAGCCTGAGGGCCATGTGAGTGTGCGAACTTAGGAACAGTACTTCATTCCCAATCAAATCTCAGTCCTTCAATCTTCTGTTGTGTATGATGTATGATATACAAAAGAAGGTATAACAAAAAGCAAGCCAGCCCCGCACTCACTGAGTCCATGATCCATAGAAGCTGTGAGATACGATTAACGTTCTTCAAGCACTAAGCAACAACCAACGCAATCTTCAGTTCTTGAGGATGCTTTCAATGGATTATTTCCTCTCCTCATTGGTAATTTTCATTTTGAACTCAGCTGCAGTAGGCTCACCTGAAATGATAGCAGGTGGTTTGTTTTAGAGTGTGTAAACCAGGGTGCTTTGAGCTGAGCTCCTTTAAGTGTGTGAGGGGATTCACCCATCTAAGTAGAACTCAACGCCAACATATTTCCCTTGAGGACTTCCGGATTATGTCGTTAATGGGCTTCAGAGAGAAGCTAAGGAGAGGTGTAGTTGTGAGACAAAAAATCGATGATATGCACAGAAACTTGTCACCACAGGTGAATTTGAAGATGTGCCCAGGAGACATGAAAATGGACTCATTAGCACCTACTACATGTTTGCTAAGAAGGATTTTTTTTTAACCATTTCTCTAGGTCTCAAGTTATAACAAAAAGATTTTATTTATCAGTCCATTCCAGTGGGAAAATTATGCTTTTTTATGTTTCCATTGTTCCACTGCAAATGTAGGTAGCTCTTTTGCAAGTCCCAGCTTCTTATGAAAAATGTAGTTCTTGCTCATGCTCACCACCTCTATTTTCATCTCCTTGTTTCATATGAAAATTGGGGCCAGGCTACCAAAGTTTCCTTATCCCTCAAGCTGAAGCATCAACTCACAAATTTTCCACTCATTCCCACTGCCTCAAACTGAGCTATGGAGATCACCCTTAACATTCAGCTATACCTTTATAATATTTGCTTTCCATCATTGTTAATCCATTATTTAGTTGTGTTATAATATAAGTATATTGATCCTAGTCAGTCAAACAGAGAACAAGATGGAAACCCTTCATCATTTTGCTTGCGATTAGTGAAGGGGCTATCCAAGGAAAAGGTGTTACATTTTCTGTCATTAAATTCTAATCAATCTCCAGTGATGAAAAGGGAACTTGGGGGTAAAATAACCCTTGATTATACTCCTGAAACATATTTTTTTTCCAGGATGTTTCTAGGGATAAGAGTAGAAGGGAATAGTAGCAGCAAGCATAGTGAAATTGCTGTCTTTATAAAAGAAATACCTCAGTGCTTATCATAAGATCAAAGCCATTCTTAATTTTAGGGGAAATGAAGAAAAACATTACATCAATCATTTAACTAATTACTTAAAAAGACATGAATAGGGCCAGGGAATTAGCTCAGTGGTTCTGATGCCTGTCTTGCTAGTGCAAGGCCCCAGGTTTGATTTCAGGTAACTACATACAACAATGCCGGGCCTGGAGACTCATGCCCACTAGCAATCAATACCACATACCATAGTTCCAAGTGTGGTGGCTCATGCCTATAATCCCAGCATTCTGTCGGCAGAGGCAGGAGGATTGCTGTGAGTTCAAGGCTGAACTCAAGGTCAGCCTGAACTACAAAGTGAGACCCTGTCTCAAAAAAAACCGGGGGGTTCAGGTCTGAGGATTGAGCTCAGTGGTTCCACCACCTGCCTTGCAAGCGCAAGGTCCCTAGTTTGATCCCCAATAACCATAGACCACAATGCTGGGCTAGTGAGTCACACCCACCAGCAGTCAGTACCACATACCACAGTGCCAGGTGTGGTGGTTCATGTGTATAATCCCAGCTCTCCAGAGGCAGAGGTAGGAGGATTGCTGAGCTCAAGACTGAGTTCAGACCAGCCTGAACTGCAAAGCAAGACCCTGTCTCAAAACACTGAAAAAAGAAAAGACATGAGTATATTTTGATTATATTATATAGCTGTTTAAATTTATTATACACTTTAGAACATGAAAGCGCAGGGATAAAATTGTAACATCATCCTAATTTTCTAAAATGGCAGGCTAAATGTATTGTTACATTTTATATTCTTCTAGCAGCATATAAACCAAGAGTCTTCCATCTTCTCTACTTCATTTTATCTAGATTTGACGTCTTAGAAGTGTCTATATTTCCATGTTTTCTGTAGCTAAGAAGCTTAAAGCCATTTCCTTTGATAACTGAGTTTATCTAAATTGTTAATCACAATGGATTCTCTCCAAGGAAATGTATACAGACTTGCTGGAGCCTGTACATTGTACAAAACAACTTGGAAGAATTTTTCTAGCTGTTAACTATTTGCAAAGAAGTTCTAATGTTCAAAAATGGCCAGCAGTTCCCAAGATCAACCATGAAGTGAAGAATTCAGGAAGATTTTTTTTTTTTAAATGTGCTTAACGCCTTCATGGCAGTTAACATGTACACGTGTGACTCAAGTGCTGAGGTCTCAACAAACCCATGAAGTCAGTTGAGGCCCGATTCTCAACTGGGCAGAATCAGGTGGGTTGACCATGTGCTTTAAGATTTAGACAGCGTCTGGCAGGCTTTTACAATTAAAGATCTTCCATCTAGTCACTGTATTCCATCATAACATACTTCTGAATAAACAATAGAACTGTCCCTTAGAATAGAATGAAAGTTGCTGTTATTAAAAAAAAAAATTCTAATCCCTAAGAACAATTATGTAGGACAAAAAGCAACTATGGTTATTTTTAGACTGAAGAGTTCACTTGCTGTTTTAGCTGTCTGTATGATGATAAGACAGAAAGAAACTTATTTAAAATTAGACCAGAACATAAGGAAATACTTCCCAGGGGGTAAAAACTGTAGGTTCAGGTCTGATAATTTTTTATGTAATCTAATTGATTCTCCATGTGAATAAAACATATGCATTTTATTTTAGAACAGAATTGCTTCATATTTTCATTTTAATTGAAATGCATCAATTGCAGATATTTAAAAGTAAAATATAATAATTTCTAACATATGCATACACACAAGGAAACATGAACTTGATCAACACACTGCATGTATCTATCAGCCCCCAAAGATTTCTTCTGTTTCTTCATAATCCCTCTCCTCTCTCATCACAACATTGGTGCAAGTAACCACCAATCTGCTTGTCCCAGTGTACACTGGTTTTCATTTCCTGAAATTTTATATAAATGAAATACTAGACCATATAATTATTTTGTCTGACTTCTTTTATTTAGTGCAATTATTTTTGTATTTTCCTATGCTCTTTGTGTTGGTAGCTTCTTCTATTTTATTTTAGAAGAGGGTTTTGTAACTTAAGACATATATCATGATTTGTTTGCCAAATCAAGTCATCGATGATGGACAGCTGGAGGATTTCTAGTTTGGAGCTATTGTAATGAAGCTACTATTCACATTTACATACAAATCTCTGAATGAGTATGCACTGTATTTTAACTTGTATAAATACATAAGCATGAATGTTTAGATGATATGGTAGATATTTTACATTTCTTTTCATATTTTTAAGAAACTGCCAAACTATTTACCAAAGTGATTTGACATTTTTTAAAATTCATCCACAATGTATCAGAATTACAGATGCTCCAAAATCTTAGCAAAAATTTGTAGGGCAGGGGATATAACTCAGTGGTTCTGGTGCCTGTCTTGCAAGCACAAGGGCCTGGGTTCAATCCCCAGTTACCATATAACAATAATAGGTGTGGAGACTCATGCCCAGCAGCAATCAGCACCACATACCACAATGCCAGGCATGGTGGCTCACGCCTGTAATCCCAGCACTCGGGAGGCAGAGGCAGGAGGATTGCTGTGATGTGAGTTTGAGGCTGAGCTCATGGCCAGCCTGAACTACAAAGCGAGACTCTGTCTCAAAAAACCTAAAAAAAAAAAATTTGTAAAGTCAGTTTTTCATTTTAGCCACTAGGTAGATATGGCATATTATAACTGTGATTTTAACTCATATTCTCTTAATGACTAATCATATTGAATATCTTTCACATGCATATTTTCTATGTTTATTAAAGTAACTGTCCAACTCTTTCGCCACATTTTAGTTTTTTCTTAGTTACTGAGTATTGAGAGTTCTTTATATTTTACTTACATAGCTGATACAAAAAAAAAGAAAGAACACATAAAATTATACAACCTAAGCCATTATAATTTTCCTTCCTAACCTGATAGTTGTTCATGCTATTGACAGTGTCCTTGGAAATGCCAAAGATTTTAATTTTAATGTATTCTAATATATCATTTTTTCTTTTATAATTCATTTTGATGTCATATGTAACTCACAGTCACTAAACTTTTATTTTAGAATATCAAATTTTTACATTTGACAACCTTTTGGGTATATTTTATACTGATTTTTATATATGATGTTGTGATTTATTTTCTGAGAAATGAAATAGGCTATGCATTTGTAATTGTTCAAACACCTGAAAAGACCATCTCTTCTCTACAAAAATAACTTTTCACTTTGTTAAAGAATCAGTTGGTTACTTCTATTCTGATATTCTGAGCTTCTAAACTATTTGTCTATCTTTATTCAAGTATCACATTACTTAAAATTGTTTACCTTCTTGCTCAAGGGGTAGAAATGTTCCTATTTATTTCTGAATGTTATTTTGACCATTCTATAGTATCTGCATTTCCACAAGAATTTTAAGATCTGCTCTTTTATTAACTTCAAAAATATGAAAAGTGTCCTAGGATTTTGAGTGTGAGCAAATAAAATCCACAGAGCACCTTGGGAAAGTTTTTCCCTAAAAATATTACATATCATCATCTCTGAGACAATCATATCTCTCCAAGTATTTAGATCTTTCATTTTTCCCATGAATGCTTTATTTTCAATGTTCAGGTTTTACACATCTTTGTTTATATTTATTTCTAAATATTTAACGTTCTGAGATACTATTGTAAATTATGTTTTCAAAATTTAATTTCATAGTTTATTGCTAGAATTTATTAATAAAATTGATACATTTTAAATCAGCCCTATATCCTGAAGTTTCTCTAAACTGATTGGTCATTTAGAAGATGTGTTATTCATTTATCAGATAGTCATAGACGATGAGGTCATCTGCTAATAAACAGTTTGATTTTTATAGGCCTTCAAATTTCTTTCAATTTTATTAGTGTAAGTTTGCAATACATCATAGTTACATTCATTCTGGAGGATTATATATGATATAGCATATTTTGATGAATTTAATATTCTTTACTGTTCTTATTTCAGGGGTTAGGATCTTCAGGACAATGTCTCAGAGAATGGTGATGATGGACAATTTTGTTTTTCACTTCATGTCATGGTTTAGATCTCAAAGATCCCTTAAAAGTCTCATGTGTTTGGAAGGCAGTTGTGTCATGTGAACGATCATTGGTGGATTAGTCTACTCAAGAGTTCATGGTTGACTTTTTCTCAGGGGTGGAGTGTGGTTTCAAGCAGGTCAAGGGATGTGAGTCGGGAGGTGTGTTCTCATGTTGGCTCCTCAAGTCCCTCTTGTTTCTGATCCCTCATGCTGTCAGTAGTTTCCCTCTGCTACGCGTGATCATCATGCCATTTCTACCTCGGAGCCCGCCAGCATGGAGTCAGAGTAAATCTCTTCTTGAAATCGTGGATGTCTGGCATTTTGTCTTAGCATTTGGAAAGCTCACTAATACATGTGAATACCAACAAAAGCACTAACAGTTAAATATGTAATATTACTTATGGATTTTAACAGACATGGATTTGTAGGGATATAGATTTGTGCTTGTTTGTGTTCCTTATGATATCTTTGTGCATTTGCTACTGCGATAGGCTATTATGCTTTGACTTCCTCAGTGTCCTATGTTTGAGAGAAGCATTCAATACCCACAATCTAACCCATAACTTAAAGAGAAAAAGGTTTATTTTGGCTCATAGTTTCAGTCCTCAATCTGCTGCCTACAAGGCAGAAGCAGGATGGTGAAAGATGATGGGAGAAAGCTGTTGAGTCTTTGGGTGTTCAGGGTCAGTCCCATGTGGATGGTAAGGGACAGCTATCGGACAGAACAGGTCCCTGATTGGTGGAGAAATCAAGTCAGGGAAAAAGATAAAGCTCTAGAAAATGGGGATTAGATCACTAAACCAAGAAATCTCACGGTACTTGGAGAGACAGGAAAAGGACTGTGTTGTTACTACTGGTTCCCTACTAGTACACATTTAATAACTGGGCAGGAATTTAGAAGCGCTTATGTTGTATGAAGCTGTGAACACTCTATGTGGAACACAGAAGCAGAGAAACATGATAGAATATACAGAAGTGGGCTTTCAAAATGGATGTAAAAATTATAGTAATATTTGTAAAGGATTGAAAGACTATATAAGGTTTCTGGTACTATCCTTTCTTGGTAAAAGTGCGAAGAGCGATTGTGTGGATTTCACAAGTTCCTCATGTTCTCAAGATCTATACTGTTCTATTCACAAAACTATACAGACGTATTCAGACTCATGGATAATTAATGAAGGATTTTAACATTTTCCTTATTTCCTTTTTGGCATCACAAGTTTATTTGGGGCAAGAAGTATTCAAAACTGTAAGTATGACATTAATTATAGATTTACATTATGCACTTGAAATTATGCTTTAACCTTGCATAGACGTTCTTTAAAAATAGAATCTTAATTTTAAGCAAACTTAGATAATTGAATCATAGGGAAAATACTATTTCTTCTGTTTAATTTTAATGACCACTGCAATTATTTCCCATAAATGAAATGGAAGGTTTGTAATGTAATAGGAACATTTTAATCAAATATTTTATGTCACAAATATTGAATACATTTATGCTATTACATTTATTCATTGTCTTTTTCACTTATTTTTGTACTCCATCAAATTATTTCAACTATAATAGTTCTTTTTACTCCTTAAGTTTTTTTTTTCTGATTGGAAGAGTAATCATATAAGAGATTAAAATAACCATGAAAACTATAAAGAATGCTATACATTGGCTGGGGATATAGCTCAGTGGTTAGGTGCCTGTCTTGCAAGTGCAAGGGCCCGGGTTCAATCCCTGGTAACCACATACAACAATACTGAGCAAGAGACTCACACTCAGCAGCAATCAGTACCACATACCATAGTGCCAGGTGTGGCAGCTCACACCTGTAATCCCAGCACTCGGGAGGCAGAGGCAGGAGGATTGCTGTGATATGACTTTGAGGCTGAGCTCAGGGCCAGCCTGAACTTCAAAGCAAGACCCTCTCTCTCTCTCTCTCTCTCTCTCCCCCCTCTCAAAAAAAAAGAATGCTATACATATAAAAATAATGTTAAAATCATTCAGCACCTCACAAGATAGAAACATTTTAAATTAATATTTGTGTATGTATTATCTTTCCAGAACAAATTTCTTTTGAATGACCTGCCTCAGTGAAACATGTAAATAAAAATGCAGATGTCCTCTTTTCCAGAGATTCTTGTGAGGGACATCTGTTGCATTTCATTGCAATCAAACACATTCAATGCAACTCAAAATATCAAATATTTAATATATTTGAATTTCTGCTGGGGTGCAAAGCAATATCAGGACCCCACTTTTGAAATCTTTTCACCTTTATAGATTGATATACAGAAACAAGAAATACGCCCCCTTTCTATTCTATAAGACTCAAAACCACTTGCTTCCATCTGTGCAGAGCATCTCTAAGCCATGACC
>PVIR01019347.1:0-32121 GCA_004026965.1 Petromus typicus
ACAAAAATGTATTATGCTGAAGTCAGATGGCAAATTTACATAACTGAGATGCTAGCATTTTCCGATTTTAACCAAAAGAGGTTATAGAGTAGAATGGAAACCCCTAAAAAGTCAAGGCAGAGAGAAAGCTTTAATAAGTAAGCATATGTGTTGCAGGAAGGAGAAGACAGATAAGCAGAAGGGAAAAGCCAGAAATCTGGGGCCAAAACTAAACCACCTCAATTACCAAGGCTGTCCTCACCCTCAATAGTTCACAACATCAAGTGATGGCAGAAATAAGTAACTGAGTCCCTAAAGATGATTATGAAGCTCACTACAACACTGGCTCTACCTAATCTCAACAGCTTCTACCTGCAACAAAGGAAAACACATTATTCGGCAACTTTCATGTTAAGTTCCTAATTTTAGTAATCACAAGTCAAAAATGAAGTTATATCTCTTTGCATCTAAAGCAAGAACGACTTCCTTCATTAAATTCTCCATGGTTTACAATGACAATTTTAAATATTCCTCATTCATGTACTAAATCCATAAATACTGAAGCCGAGAGTATGTACCAAACATAGTTCTTGGCTCTGGGGAAAGCAGCAAACAGAAATGAAGCTTACATTCCAACAACGGAGGGACGACAATATACTAATAACATTGGATGACAGTAGCTCCTGTAGAGAAAAATAAAGCACCAACAAAGAAAGATATTGTGAAGGGGCATAGCACTATTTTAGGAGTGGTCCAAAGAAGTCTCTTTGCTAAGTTATATATGACCTAAGACCACCTCCCCCAAAAAAGAAGGCAAATTCCACAGATTTTTGAAAGAGCAAAAGCTCCAAAGTAGGAATATGACAAGACTATCAGGAAAGCCGGGGATTTAGCTCAAGTAGTACCGCGCCTACCTTACAAGCACAGGAGCCCAAATTTGACCCCTGGTACAGAAAAAAAAAAAAAAAAAGACTATCAGGAAGCATCAAGAAGGCTAGTGGTTCTGGAATATGCCTTGCAAGTGAAAGGTCCCAAGTTCGATCCCTGGTAACCACACACAACAATGCCAGAAGTGGTGACTCAAACCCACCAGTACCACATACCACAGTGCAGGGTGTGGTGGCTCATGACTGTAATCCCAGCACTCAGAAGGCAGAAGCAGGAGAATTACTGAGTTCCAGACGGAGTTCAGGACCAGCCTGAACTACCCTATTTCAAAAAACTTAAAAAAAAAAAAGAATGGGCTGGGGATTTAGCTCAGTGGTTCCTGTGCCTGTCTTGCAAGTTCAAGGGCCCCGGGTTCAATACCCCGGTAACCACATACAATACTGGGCATGAAGATTCAGAGCCACACACCACAGTGCCGGGCGTGGTGGCTCACGCCTGCAATCCCAGCACTCAGGAGGCAGAGGTAGGAGGATTGCTGTGATGTGAGTTGGAGGCTAAACTCAGGGCCAGCCTGAACTACAAAGCAAGACCTTGTCTCACAAAAAAAAAAAAAAAAAAGAAGAAGAAGAAGAAGAAGAAGAAAAAGGCTAGTGCAGATTGAACAGAATAAGCAAGATTATGAGGATAAGAATTACAGAGGCAAGGGAGAGAAAGTACAGATTATGGAGGGTTTTAAAAATAAAATAATCCCATCAGGCATGATGGCTCACACCTATAATCCCAGCACTCAGGAGGCAGAGGCAGAATGACTGCCTTGAGTTCAAGGTTAGCCTGGGCTACATAGTGAGGTCAGGACCAGCCTGAACTTTTTGCAAAACAAGACCCTCAAAAAACTAAAACAAATAAGTACATAAATAAAATAATCCCATGTCCTGATTGGCACAAGACAGTCTTGGTTTCACATTTGTTATTCAGATATTCTTATCAGCAGGCACCTTTGTATGCTCAAAGTATCGTGCTCGGTTTGAATTTTCCGGTCATTCTATACATAGGTGATTGTAAAAACTTTTTAGTCTAAATGAGATGAGCAGAGAAGTGTTAAAAGGACTGTCCCGGCTCTTTCATGGAGAAGATACCAGACAGGAGAAAAGGGGAAGGTAGCAGGGACGATATCAATAAGGATGGGGTGGATTGGACCACCAAGCGGGAGAAGTTGAGAAGTGGTCAGATGCCAAAGTCAGAGCTGACTGGAGTTGCTGATGTACGCCGGGTATGGGGCTAGAAGAGCCAAGCAGGAATTACTCCAAAACAGTCTGAGAACAATAGGAAGGAGGAAGAGAAGTGGAGGGGAGACTCTGGCCTAAGTATGTTCAGATTTGATACTGAAATGTAGGCCTGTGGACATGCGTGGAGTTCAGAGAGGTCTGTGTTGGAGGCACATGGATGGAAAACAACCTCACACAAAGGGCGTGGGACTATAGGCACTTATTCTACAGCAATAAAACAGACGGTTCGCTTGTCATAAACCCTCCTAAGAGTAAAAAGAATGCACTATAAATTCAAAATTTTCTACAAATCCTGTACAGAAAAATAAACCACACAAACTCTGACAGCAACAGTCCGCAACACTTTTTTCCAGTTATACATGCATAGCCCAGGTGATCTTCACATACATGAGACTTTATCGTGCATACTCTTGGATTTTTGTGAAACCCAACCAAAAGTTCCTAAGTATATTACTACAAGCATTTCTAATCACGACAGCTTTAGACAATGTATCATTAACTACGTTTCGTTAACGTCACCTGTTTGACTCATTCAGTACATTAAAACTGAGTGAGAATGTTGCTTTGCGAGAGTAAGTGTAACTTTTAAAGTCTCTAGTAATAAATGACTGTGACATTGTAAAACCTAGGATCTGGATACTAATTATCTCAAGTGAAAACTCTGAACTCTTACAATGGATAAAATATAACAACTAATCTAGATCAAAACGAATATGGGCTTTTTCTCATCCTAGATTACAAAATGTAAAACTGAGCCTCAAAACTTTATAGCGCTTTTTCTACACACACAAAATCCTTACAGTGGATTCTGATCCTAGTCTGAAGGGATTAACACCCTAATCATGACCCAAGGCATTTCACAGGTACCTAGTTGATTGAAATGACAGCAGGAAGGTTACAGAAAATATTTTACATTCACTGAATTCATGAAGACTTCACTCTCAAACGTTTCCAAAATACTAGGAATGTAAAATGTTGGTCTATTTTATGCATTCTCTCCCGAGTTCAAACAGAAGTAATTACTACCTACGATTCGAATATATCATGACGCTGGAAAACGAATTTCGTTTGGGGGATTTTTTAAAAATTCAAATCGCACGCATTTCTAAACTCTCAACTCTCATTTTGGGCCTTGGGCTAAAATACTTCCAGCCAAGAAATTAATAGTTTTTGATGGGAACTTGGACTAAAATCCTCAAAACGGTCTTCAGTGAAAGTCTAACAGCACGCAAAAGCACCAAGTCTCGGTAGCTTCATCCCCTGCAAGACCCCCAACTGAAAGCTTCTCCCTCACCTCCCCGCACCCTAGGAGTTCCGAAATTCTAGACTAAGCAGCCGAGCGGAGAAAACTGAACCCTCTTGGGGAGAAGGAGGCGCAACCCTCTCTCAGCCGGCTGGGCGGGAAGCGGGGGCTGGGGAGCAGGCATGGCTTTCGCGGCACTTACAGATCCGTCAGCACCATGAGCTCAGAGTAGGCCCGGTGCAGCAGAAATTCGATGAGCGTGCTCAGTCGGTAGCCAGGGCTGGCCGCAGCCGCGGCGGCTGCCGCCACAGCGGCTCCAGCGGGAGGAGGAGCTGGGGCTGACGCGGGGCCACTGCTGCCTCCGCCGCCACCTCCGGGAGGGACCAGCTGGTGGTTCTCCAGCTGTACTGGTGCCATGGCGGCGCAGGGCCGGGCTCGGCACAGCTGTACAAGACGCAGCCCCTGAGCCTGCCGGGCTCTCGGTCCCCGCGCCGAAGCGGGCACGGGCTGAGACGCCGCCGCCTACAGCCCCGCAGTCTCCGAACAGGAAGCCGAGCGCCGGCCGCGGAGGCCCGCCCCCATGTAGCGCTCAGCTCTCGGGCCCCAGGGACGGAGCTCGGCGCGGGGCGGGGCGGGGCGGGGAGGCGCGGCTGCTGCGGCAGAGAAGCAGCGCGTCCGCCTCTGCTCAGAGGGCACAGCGGCCCGGGGGCGCAGGGTCCATAATGACGGCTGAAAGCGGAAGTCCTTGGGCGGGGCGGAAGGGGGCCAGCGGGGGACCTTCCGAAAGCCGTGACAGGCCGAGGCGCGAACCGGGACCGGGGCTCGCGGGGCCGGTGGATGTAGGGCGGGGCCGGTGGATGTAGGGCGGGGCCGGCCCGGAGGCGGGGGAGCGGAAAAAGCCGCGCGCCGCCGGAAGCGGGAGCAAGGGCGGGGCGGCCGCGTCACGGCCGGTACCGTAGCCCTCTCCGCCTGCCAGGCCGCGACGTCCTAGAGACCGCAGTACGCCCCGCGGCTCGGCGTTGGCTCCCTAAGCGGGGCTCTAGCGGGGGGTGGGGGGGGGCGCTCTGTGCCAGCTCCTGAGTCGCGATCCTGGCATCGCGCAGGAAAATGGACCGGCATCGCGCTTTTGGTTTCTCAGACCCTTGCTCCTCCCACAGACGCCCGTCCGAGACGTGTTGCGTGGGAGAAGGAACGTTGCCCTCATTTTTTTTTCAAACTGTGGGAAAATGTGCGAGAAAATGAGACGGGATGGCGGCCTGCTAGTTTAATTTTGCTAGAACTAGATATATGCTGACCTTGTTACTGTTACCCAAATGCCATCAGTGCGACACAGAAAGTCCTTAAATTCCCTACTGCAGGCTCTAGGTTTTAGTATCTGCTTTTACAATAGCCATCCTGCCCCACCCTCAAGAGCTTTCAATTCCTGTGTGCCCAGCACCACCTTTTGCCCCCACTCAAAAACTACACTTAAAATATTTTGCACCTGCTTTAAAATCATGATTCTCAGCCTTGACTGCACTTTAGTATAGCCTGGGGACTTAACACAAAAGACCAAACATAAAACCTTAGACCAGTGAGTTCTATCCACCCCCAGTCAGATGTCATTGTTGTGGTGTAAGAACTTGACTTCGGGATTATTTCGTGGCCTCGGTGATTCTAACGTGCAGTTCAAGTAGAACTTTGCAATTTTAAAATGTGCTTTACCAAATTCTGGGTTTGATCCCAGGTACCAAAAAATTAAAATGTGCTTTGCTACGACCCCTTTGAAACATCTTTCTGCGCCTGCAAGTTTCTGGGTGTAAGAGGTGGGCGCGCTGTTCCCTAAGATTAGGATACTCTCTTTGTCCACTTAAGACTTGATTGGAATGAGAATTCGTTAGCCTCCTCCAGCCCGTGGTTTTTTGTGATGCAATGAGGATCGAATTCAGTGTCTGCGCCTTGAGCTATATCCCCAGTCCCACTGCTTTTTTGAGACAATCTTGCTAAATTCCTAAATTGTCTAGACTGACCTCAGACTTTCCGTCTTCCTGTCCCAGCGTCCCAGAGTGTTGAGACTACAGGCCTGCAGCAATAGACACTCTTGTTTGCTTTTTTTTAATGAGAAGGGGTCCTGAAGTGTTGTGCAGGCTGGCAATGAATCCTGGGCTCAAGCCATCCTCCTGCCTCAGCCTCTGCAGTAGTTGGGACTCCAGACTGAAGACCACCACCCTCGGCTACTTCTTAGTCATTGTCTGAAAACCTTTCCTTGTCTTCTGAAGTCACTCTCTGGAATGTAATCACTTCTTCCCATCTTTGCCTATAGCAAATTTACACATAACACTATCAGGGTTCTTATCCTAATGCTTTTAGGAGTATCTGCTGTATGCCCTGAGGGTACAGTTGCTAGAGGGCAGGGACTTTCATTAAACCTTAATACAAGTTGCCTTATAAAAGAAAATTTTGTTTATTTTATAGATACTGAGGATCATTACTAGAATCTCAGTACAGGCTAGGTAAGCGTTCTGCAGCAAAGCTATAGCCCGGGTCCTTTTAAAATTTCTTTTTTGTTTTGGGGGGATTCCCCCTGTAGGAAACTGAACTCAGGACCTCAAACTTTTTTGGGGGGGGCACTACTGGTATCGAACTTGGGTCCTTGTACTTGCAAAGGCAGGTCTGGTACCACTTGAGCTAAATCCCTGCCAGGACCTTAGCCGTTCCAAGCAGGACCAGCATCAATGAGCTAGATTCCCCCCTCCAGCCCACTTTTACATTTTGAAACAGAATCTTACTAAATTGCCTATATATATATATATATATATATGATACAATGTGATGTTTCAGGGCATGTGTACATTGTGGACCGTGCAAGTCAGACTAGCATATCCGTTGCCTCACTTCTTTGTAATAAAAGCATTTAAAATCCACTTAACAACTATGAGTGGTGGTACACGCCTGTAATCCCAGCAGCAGGAGGATCACAGAAGTTTGAGGCCAGCCAGGGCTACATAGTGAATTCAATGAGGGCCTGAACTGCATAGCAAGATCCTGTCTCAAAAAATTAAAAAATAGATGAGTAAAATCTACAGAATAATTTGGAGCTGTTCAATATATTGTTATTAACTGTGCAATCGATCACCAGAACTTACTCTTCTCAACTAAAACTTTGCCTCCAGTGCCCAACCTTTCCCTGGCCATCCACCACTGCCCTCAGCCTCTGATAACTGCTATTCTTCTTTGTACTTCTATGAGTTTGACTTTTTTAAATTCCATATTTAAGTAAGGTATGAGACATTTTTCTGTGGCTGGCTTATTTCACCTAGCTTATTATTCTCTAGATTTTAAATTCTTTTGCAAATGACAGTGTTTCTTTTTTTAGTATGTACAATGTATACAATTCTTTATCCATTCCTTTGTTGCTAGCCTCTCTGATAAGTATGGGAGTCCTGAGATACCCAGAAGTGAGTTGGGTTGCTGGATTTAGTGGATTTACAGTAGTTCTTTAAGCAGTCACTCTGCTGTTTTCCAAATCAGCCATACTAATTTGCATTCCTACCGATAGTGTACAAAGCTGTTTTTCTCCACATTCTCACCGTTTTTTTTAATTTTAATTTTTATTTATTTATTTTGATATATCAGACATTCTAACAGATTTACTTTGCATGGGGAGCAGACAAAACTTTTTTTTTTTTTTTCCAGTACCAAGGACCAGACCTTGTGCCCTTCAGGTAGGTGCATAGCACTGCTGAGCTACATCCCTGCCCCAAACAAAACTTTTATATTAGCTAGAAACAGTTTATTCTTTGGCAGTTTTGACTCATCTTTATTGAAGTTTCTTCTCCCTCCCGTCCTGAGAACAATATTGTCATCAGTAAAGAAACCCAATCACACACACACAAACACATCTTAGTTACTTTTCTCATTACTGAAACAAAGTACCTACCACCTGAAATTAAAGGAAGAAAAGTTAATTTCTCACAGTTTGTAGAGGTTTCAGTCCACAGTCAACTGGCTGCAAAGCTGGGTGGCATGGCAGATAGGAATCAGAGAAACGGTTTGTGGCAGCCAGAAGACAGCAAAAAGCAAGCCAGGGACAGCGACTGCTCTTCCTTGCTTTTATCTTATCCAGACTACTTAGGGCGGGCAGTGCTCACATCCTTAATCCTAGCATTGCACCATGAAGCAATTCCAGCATCACACTCTCTAGATCAACCCACCCCTAAAAAAGCCTCACTTGTGACCAAGTGAGGCTTTGGAGAGACATCTAAATACAAACCATAACATTCTGCCCTTCAGCCCCTAAAGACTCATGTACATTCCTTAATGCAAGACATAGAATCTCTGAGAGTTGCCAAAATCCTAACAGTTTCAGCCTTGCTGAAAAGTCCAAATCCAAAGTTTCCTCTGAGATTTAAAGTAAACGCTTAGCTTTGATCCCCTGTGCAAATAAAAAGAAAGGTAAATACTTCAACATTCGATGGCACAAGATACACATTTCCATGCCAGAGGCTACAAACAAGGATAACAAGGAATGGGGGGACAAAGCAAGACCAAAACCTGCAAACAAATCCCACAGTCCTGCTTTTAGCATCCCCAGCAAACCGTGGCAGATTGTGAAGATGAAGGGCCTGGGTGGCCCCAGCCCTCAACACTGCTGGTGATCTGATTGCCACTCCCATAGCTTCTCTCTGGGGCCAGTTCTGCCCCCACCTTGTAATTTTCCTAAGATGATCCACGTTTGTGATTTCTCCAAACTTCTGGGATTTCCACTGCACCTTCGGCTTTGAAACTCACAGCTTCACACACGGCCCTCTCAGGGGGCCGCCTGGCCTCCCAGGCCTTCTTCTGAAATGTGGGTGAAATCCTTCCTGCCCCCATGATGCCACAGTCTGTTGCCAGCTGGAGTAGTGCCAAAGTCTTCCTCTCTCTCTCTCTCATTTTATTTCATTTTTTGGTGCTTTTTTAAAATACCAAAACATTTATTAGTACATTTTAGATAAGCATGATGTTAACATCAATCATAGGGAATTTATACCTGTACATGATATATCTTCCTTCTTCTTTTCCCTTCTTTCTTGGCTGTAGGAGTCAAGTGCCTATGAACGAAATCCCAAGGCAAAACTTCCCTAGCCACCCCCTTTGTGGAACATGGTACTCTCGCTGTGTCTTCTCAAAGCAAAATGTTTCACCTTTGCAACCTGAATGCTGCAAAGGCTGGAGTTCTGTTGGTTCTTGTGATGCCCTCAGGCCATGTTTTCTAAAATACTTTGCTTTGTCTTGCTAGTCTTTTCAGCTACCAATTTGTCCTCTCTTCCATCTTTACAGGCTATAGCTTTACCGGACATTCCATTCTGAACAAACTCACAGCATTTTGAATCATTTCTGCTGGACTACTTGCTCTTGATTCTCAACATAAATGTAGCAAGAAGCCCCCAACAAGTAGCCATGCCACCACCTTAATGCTAAAATGCCTTGAAACTTCTTCTGTAGGATTAATTAGCCCATAAGGGCCGGAGATTTAGCTTGAGTGGTACCAAGGCTACCTTGGAAACACAAAGGCTATAGTTCAGTCTCCTGTATGGGGGGGGGGGAATGCACCCAAAGAGTAATTAGTCCATTGCCCTTAATCTTAGTCTTCAGGCTCTGGACATAAGCAAAATGCAGACAAACTTTCTGCCATAGAATAATATATATGGTCTGGAGTCCAACAGCCAATACAGTCCCAACAGAAATCTCCCAAGTCTGGTCTTTACTGGCAGGATTTCTATCATCCTTCTTGTCTTCAGAACCCGGACCAAAATCTCCCTTCAAGTACAGCCTAAGGCATACCAGCTCTACTTTTTCAGCAGGCATCTCTGAACATCTCCAAACTCTTCCCACAAGCCAGTCCCAAAAGTTATTTAACCACATGGTCACTTAGTCACAGTAATGACCCCACTTCTCTGTACCAAATTCTATCTTAGTTATTTTCTCTTGTTGCTAAAACAAAAACCCAACAACACCCAAAGTTAAAGAGGAAAAGCTTTATTAGGTCTCTATTTGTAGAGGTTTTGGTCCACAGTCCACTGGCTCCAAGGAAGGGTGGCATGGCAGACAGGTGTCAAAGAGGAGAGATAGTTCATGACAGGCAGAAAACAGAAAAAGCAAGCAAGCAAGGGACAGCCACAGCTCTTTGTGTCCCTTACTATTCACCCAGGCTACTTAGGGCAGGTAACACTCATATTCTTAATCCTAGTGCCCTTGAGCCTAGCGTGGCACCATGAATCAATTCCAACATCACATGGTCTAGATCAACCCACCCCAGCTTCAGGGGGCCATCCAGACACAAGCCTTAACATATAAGACAAGTAGTTATACCAGGTGGTCCTTAAAATCTTTTCTAACTCAGAATCTGATTTGTATGATATCAATAGGGTTTTAACTTTCCCTTATTGTACATAACACAGTTATATACCATGCCTTTTGATATTTTATTTGGTTCTAAGATTTTACCTAAAGAGCAGCAAACTTGTAAATTTAAAAAAAAAAATCAATCGATGGGGAAGTTGCTTTAGAAAAGAGAAAATTTAACCCACATTGATGAAACTAGATTTTATTGAGATTTCTATAAGTTTTAATCTATATCTTTAAAAACCACAATGCAGGGCCAGTGATTTAGCCCAGTGGTTCCAGCGCTTGCCTTGCAAACGCAGGGGCCTGGGTTTGATCCCTGGTAACCACATACAATACCAGACATGGAGACTTACACTGACCAGCAATCAGAAGCACACACCACTGTGCCGGGCATGGTCGCTCACGCCTGTAATCCCAGCCCTTGGGAGGCAGAGGCTGGAGGACTGCTGTGATGTGAGTTTGAGGCTGAGCTCAGGGACAGCCTGAACTACAAAGAGCAAGGCTCTGTCTCAATTAAAAACAAAACAAAAAAACAGAAAGCACTAGTTATCAAAAAGGATGTTCTAAAGAATAGTCAAGTGAAAAAACAGGACCAGTGTTGTAAACCTGGCTCTTTAACACTGGAGATGAGATAGACAAGATAAATAAAAGCCCTGGGCCCAACAGACTCCACCTCCTAACCAGATACACTTGTACAGCCACTTGCCAAATGTTTGAGGGGCTGACAGAAGAAATGAACGAAGAAGGAGAGAAGATCTTAGTGTGTTTGGCTGAGTTGCAGAAAGAATGACCGACATGCAAACCATTTTTGGAAATAGTTTATAATTTATTATTTTCGAGTATAAAGCACAGTTTGGCACTGTGATATAGGTACATATTTTTTCTATTCACATTTTTCAGTTGTTCTGGGTTCTGTCACATCTCAAATAGTTTGAGAACTAACAGCATGATGTTTTCTTAGCTCGTAAATTGATCTAAATGCTCTAGGTCTTTCATGAAGTCAATCATATTTTAACGAAAGAAACAACAAATTGAATACAAGACATGGGCAAACAGGGCACATTTCCTTTTAAGTCTTTTGGGTAAAAAAACCTGAAATTTAAATACACAGCTACTGCTCAGATACCAGAAGGTAGGAAAGGAGCTGAAAAGTACTTTTTTCTAATAGATACAAGCAGTCCTTCCAGAGTAGAGTAAAAGCAGTGAGTCCCTTCATTCAGCAGATGCACCACTGATAAGGAAAGGAGCTCGCAGTAGATGGGCCTAGTCTGACCAACATGGAAAAAAGAACAACTTGACAGAATAAAACCACAACTTCATCGTGACAACCGTGAGCAGAGTGGCCTTCCGCTGGTGTCTCCACTGCCCCTTTGCCTTGCCCCTCTTTCCTGCATTGCACTGCTGCCTAGGAACCACCTGGGTCCTAGACATACCGCTCCTCTCACCTCCAGGCCGTCCTCTGTTCTAGATACCTGGCATTCTTGTTTCCTGGCTCTTCGCATAGCTGGACTCTCATCCTTCAAGCATCAGCTTAAGGGAGAAAATCCTCTGCAAGGCCTTGTGATTATACAGTACTAGGCACGTCCAAGGAAGTGTATCGCACCATCAGAGAAGTAGAAGAGATGAATAGTCAAGCTAGCTATGCTTGTACATGCCTATAACCTCAGCTGCTCAGGAAGCTGCTGTGACAAACTGTGAAATCTCCGAAACTTAACACAGGGTTTTCTTATGCTCATAAAACACAATGAAGATGGACCTAATGGAAAACTGTCCTCCAAGAACTCAGAGATCTAGTTCCTTTCTACTAAGGCCATCACTCTGTGATATTTTATACATATACATTTTATATATACACAAATATGTTTATAAATTTATAATGCAGTTGTGTTTTTCTTTGTATGTAAAATATAATTTATGGGGTATTTTTTTGTTTTTTGAGACAGGGTCTCACTTTGTAGTTCAGGCTGGCCCTGAGCTCAGCCTCAAACTCACATCACAGCAATCCTCCTGCCTCTGCCTCCCAACTGCTGGGGATAGATACCTGGTGTGAGCCACCATGCCCGGCACTGTGGTATGTGGTACTGATTGCTGCTGGGCGTGAGTCTCAACACCCAGTATCGTATGTGGTTATCGGGGATCGAACCCGGGTCCTTGCGCTTGCAAGACAGGCGTCGGAACCACTGAGCTAAATCCTTGGCCCCAACCCTTTTAAATTTTGAACTCAGCAATCTCCTGCCTCTGCCTCTTGAGTTCTGGGATTACAGGCATAAACCACCACACCCAGCATTGTATGTGGTTACCGGGATCAAACTCATCCCTTGCACTTGCAAGGCAGGTGCCAGAACCATTGAGCTAAATCTCCAGCCCAAGGATATGATTAATATTGGTAGATTTTCTTTTCAGCACTAAGAATCAAACTCAGGACTTTTATTTGCAAGGCAGGCACAGCACTGCTGAGCTACATCCCTGGGCCTGATAAATTTATTTTAAAAGGTACATAAATACTTTAGTATAAATTATCACATAGGTCATATACAAAGAAGTAATGCTAGATTTGGGTTTTCTTTCTGTAAAATAACTGAGTGATATTCTATCTGAACAATAAGGGTTTATGTTATGATCTATTTTAAGTGTCACTGGACATACTTTGTTAAGACCCAAAATATTCTTTTTACTCGTGTACTTCTCTAAAGCTCTTGAATAATTTTGAAAAAAGTTTCTTACGTTTTAAATAAGTTCTTAAAAATTACTATTAATCTTTACTGTGGTTTAAAAATATTTATAAGTATATATTAGATTTTTAAACTATGACTTCTCTTAATGTTTTCTGTCTCCTGCCAGTTCTTGACTTTGGCTTTCCCCTTATCAAACCATAAATATAAACTAGCAAAGCTGTAAAGATATCTCTTATGCCTACACTATTTCTGGATTTCCTAGAACAGCTTTAACAAAAATTTGCTTTTTCAGCTTAAAAAAAAAAAAGAAAGATAATGGAAATACTAGTTAGGTCTGTTCCAATGTCCTCCATACTTAAGTAACTCAGAACTGTTATGAGAACTTTACTGTTTCCCAAAGTTAAGATTGTGGGGAAGGGTAAAGAGAGATATTTCCTCTCTGGTAGAGACTAACAAATTGAAGGAGTTTTGGTTGTTTATATATAAACTAAACAGATTAAATCCATGGCAATTGTTGTGTACTTTCTCAGTAAAAGAAAGGTATTCATGTTCTACCTCACAGACTGGCACAATAACTGCCTACAAAGTTCTTTCTAGGTTTCAGTCCCCTTGTCAGTCCGGAACAGTCCTGGGATACTTTAAAATGTAAATCAAAGCCCGATGTGGTGGTGTTTGCCTGTAATCCCAGCACTCTGGGAGGCTGAGGCAGAAGGTTTGCAAGTTTGAGCCCAGCCTAAGCAATTTAAAGAGACTGTCTCAAAATAAAATGTGGTTGGTTTGTTTTTGTTTTTGTTTTTATTTGTTTGTTTGTTTGTTTGAGACAGGGTCTTGCTTTGTAGTTCAGGCTGGCCCTGAGCTCACTATGTAGCCCAGGTGAGCCTCGAATTCATAGGAATCCTCCTGCCTCTGCCTCCTGAGTGCTGGGATTACAGGCGTGAGCCACCACACCCAGCACTGTGGTATGTGATACTGGTTGCTGGTGGGCTTGAGTCACCATGCCCAAGATTGTTGTATGTGGTTACCAGGGATCGGAGCCTGGCCCTTGCACTTGCAAGGCAGGTGCCAGAACCACTGAGCTAAATCCCTGGCCCTCAAAATAAAAAATTGTAAAAGGTAGAGGAAATGGGTGGATCAGTGCCACAGCTCTGGGTTCAGTCCCCCAGACCACCACACACACACACGCACGCACACACACACACGCACACACGCACACACGCACAGATATAAATCAAAAGATGCTGAAAGCTTACCAGTGGCCTCACCATTCACATTTTGTTCTTATAACTAGGGTAATTTTGACTGTGTATTTATAAATTAATTGTGTTGTACTTAAAGAGAGAACTCCACTGTCTTTTACTCAGCTAGTACATTAGCCAGAGGTGCTAAGTCATACTACCAAAGCAGAGATAAATTGATTAGTTTTTAAATGACTTTGGTATTTCAAGTCCATGTTCTGCCTGCATCTTCCACAGGTCTGTCAGAATTGCACAGATGAAATAGAAATTGAAGACAAAACTTCAAAAGTCCTTTAAAAACCTCCAAATGAATTTTATTTAGTTGCCCCAGCTATGGCTATGAACAGCTTCGTCATTATTTGCGTATTTTAAGTATTATCATAAAAAAAAAGCCTCAACTTTAACGATAGATAAAACAAGCTACTTGCTCTTGTTTTCTACAGGAGAAATCTTGGTTTTCTCTCTAGTGATAGAAAAACTTCTCTACAATTACAGCTAAATACCTTTGTAAAATATCACTCAGAATCTTCCTTCTTGTTATCACCTGTGGTCTTGGATTCAACAGGTATAAGAGGAGTTGAAAATAGTGGCCTCAATGAACTCTTAGTTCTTTTTTACCCCTAGAGGAAATTTGGCAGTGTCTGGAGACATTTTTGATTGTGACATTTGGAGACAGGGTGCTGCTAAACATCCTACGCCACACAGAAAAATCCCCCTACAGCAAAGAATTATCTCACCTAAAATGTCAGTAGTACTAAGGTAGAGCAGTCCTCCTCCTTCACAACCTCTTCACAATTCAAACCCCAGAGACTGTCCTCTGGGAGAAGATCACAGAAAGCACCCCTCCAATTTGGATGAGAAGGCAATGACCAGATACTGTAACATAAAAGTACTCCAGGATATGGATCTGTGGGCCCATATCTCTCAAAGAGATTAGTCACCCTTGAGTCACTGGAAGACTGCTCATCTGGAGAACTCTGGGTACAGATTCTTCTGAATCCTTCAGAAGCAAATGGCAGCATGATAGAGCAACTTTCACTTACATAGTGCACAAAAAAA
Organism: Petromus typicus; assembly: GCA_004026965.1. Taxonomy (NCBI): domain Eukaryota; kingdom Metazoa; phylum Chordata; class Mammalia; order Rodentia; family Petromuridae; genus Petromus; species Petromus typicus. Next base: position 14,735 of record PVIR01019347.1, read on the forward strand.
AGTTTCCTCTTTGTCAGTTTGGGGCTCAAATGTTGAGTTATCTATCGTATGGATGGCTCCAGTCTGATATTGTTCTGTGTAGCAGCCTTAGTCACTTCTTGAGATGAATCCTAACCTGGACACAATTTGCTTGTGGTTCGTCTAAAGTATACAATTCAACCAACTTATTTACTTTCTATCCAACTTCCTCTAGTCAAAGTTCTTGTGATGTACCATGTGGTTTCCCAGGTAACTGGACTTAACACTAAGTAACTTTGTAGAAGAAATGGACACTTCTTTGAAAAATTGGGTGATTTTTTTTTCTAATTCTGTGTGTTTGGCTCTGAATTCCTTAGGTTGGGATAAAACTCACTGTCTTAGTTTGATTTAGGCAAATTTGACTCCTAACTGATAAGTATACTACAAAGTTTGATTATAAGAATTTCTATTATATTTGTGTTAACAGCATCCAAATATGTGGTCCTCATAGCCATAAATACTACTTTTCCATCATAGAAGTTGACCCAACAGTCTATCTTACCGTCAAGGGAACTTGAAGAATTGACTTTACTCCATAGTCACTGGACCTCAGAGTGAGAAAGTAAAAATTGTCCCAGCCATTTATTAGCTGGAAAAATGCACAGATAGAGTCAGCTGTATGGTCAACAGGAAATACTAATTCCCCCAAGGACATATTGCAGTTATAAAGTGTCATAACAGCCAGCACTGTTGTTGTACTGACCAAGAAGCTTCATTCTCTAAAATCCTAGACTATTGGCAATGTTGATGCTCAAAGGTATATCTTTAAGAATAAAATATTACACTCATGCCTAAAGGATCTAAGTCACTTTGATGTAAACGATCTACGTCACCTGGTTATTTCCACTGTAGGTGCAGAGCTGCAGCTTAGTATGCCACATGTATTCTAGTTTAACAGATTCCAAGGAATCCCAGAGCCCAGTTGGCAGTGTAGACCAGGGGTTGAGCCTTTGTGCTCACAGGTGCTTTGAATCTTCCAAAACACTGCCTCATTTCCGTTTCAAAGCTCTTTAGCCTTTCCCAAAGTCCCCGACTACAGTAAGTCAATGAAGTGGTTTTTGTTTGTCCCTAATAGTCTTAGGCTGAGTGGGCTAATACAGAATAAGCTTCCCGCTTTGCTGAGTATGAAGGAGTAGTCAGTGAGACTCAATGTTCAGAATAAACCGATTGTTTGCAGCACAGAAAACACTAGGCACATCGTCCAGGTAATGCCCTTCCCTGTGTTCCTGAGTGTCATGAAGCACCTGTACAGGGCATTGCACCATAGTGGAGGAACGCAAGCCAAAAGCTCAGGACCTTCTGTAGCAAGCGTTCAACAAGACAATCCCCCTTTCCTAGGGAGTCACATCATGGTCATGCTTTGGCCACTTTGATCAACTTAATTGCATACATGACTCCACAGAAACTGTTTCAAGGCTGGTTGGACCTTACTGTGGCACTCAACAAGGCCACACAGGGAACCAGCTCTCCCATAATCCAGCAGAGATATCCATCCAGGATCCATCTTTACTCCTCCAAAACTTAGCCCATTATTTTTAGAGACTTTAAAAACAATTTTATTACTATATGTTTATGATAAGTAATAATTACATTCATCCTGGAGAATATATATATATACTCACACATAACATCTTGATCTTTTTTTTTTTTTTTGAGACAGTGTTTTGCTTTGTAGTTCAGGCTGGCCCTGAGCTCAGCCTCAAATTCACATCACAGCAGTCCTCCTGCCTCTGCCTCCCGAGTGCTGGGATTACAGGCGTGAGCCACCACACCCGGCACTGTAGTATGTGGTACAGCTTGCTGGTGGGCATGAGTCTCCCCGCCCAGTATTGTGTGTGGTTACCAGGGATCGAACCCAGGCCCTTGCACTTGCAAGACAGGCGCTGGAACCACTGAACTAAATCCCCGGCCCAATCTTGATCATTTTTATCTCCAGAGATTTTTCTGAAGAAGAATGAGCTAGAAGAGAAGGAAATTTCAAATTCTAAACTAAAAGTAAATCTTAGAGAAAAAAAAAGCATGCACCTCAAGAGAATATGCACTATAACTTCAGTTTTGCTTTGATGTTTATAAAGGAGGTCAATATTATTTCCTCTGAGTGTTATTAAAACATTACTGAATTAGGTACTGTTGAGAGATAGATAGTAGAATAGCAGCGAAGTCACCAAACCAAGGGTCCAAAATAGTATTGCTAAATGTTTTGAGATGGTCAATTCTTCAGTAATTTCATTTGTATATGTATTCTTAATTTTTCAGAAGTGTGTCTTTTTGCTGAGCCAGACAACCAGAAATGCATTTGTTCTACTGGAACATAGACTATCCTATATCCAAACTCTTGAACTTTGAAAGTCACTAAGATTTAAAAAACAAAACAAAACAAAAAAACATGTGGATGCACCGATCCATTGAAATCCGATTTGGGGCTAAGCATTTATCATCCCCTGGAAACATTGTATAACAATTTTTCCACTGTGCAAAAGTGAGACTACGCTCCCTTCTCTTTGGCAACAAAGTAACAGTTCTGTCAGGCTGAATTTCTGCATCAGTCAGTTACTCTCTGTTTATGGATGTTGCATTCAATTATTCTGACATCACGGTTTATGATTTAATGTCAGAGCATTTTCTCTTTGACAACAGAACACTTTTCAAGATAAAACAAATAATAAGTAGATGGAAGAGACTGTGCAGAAACCTATATTGATGAGTGGTGGCACTGAACCTCAGCCCATTTGTCTCTCCGATGTCTTGTCACAACCCATTTACAGACTTTCCCAGTCCTAGACTGACCTCAGCCAAATACTAAATTGTGTTTCAAAATCATTAAAACTGTGGGTTCTGACTGGGAAAAACAGAATTTAAAAAACTGGCTTGAGTAAAAACTAGTTTCCTTCATTTTTTTATTTTTTGAAAATTTCAAAACCAAAATATCTCTCATTACATCAGCAATTATTTAGGTCACAAGAACAGAAAATCTGGCCAACAGTGGACAGTGGTTCATTTTATTTTTTTTTTTGCATTTCAAGTTGCCTGAAGATTTTTGGCTGCTAGAGAATTGGTTAATGTCCCAGGTGTACCCTCTTCTCTATTACTCATGGTCACACAATGGTGGCTGTAACTCTACACTTGGTGTGAAGTAGAAGGAAAGAATCTGCCCTAGCTTTGTAAGGCAAAACTTTCCCAGAAGTCCTCCGGTAGATTTCTGCTTGAAGTTCCTTCTTCAGAACCTGAAACATGTCCTTTGCTTCAAGGTGCAAAGGACACTGGGAAATGGAAGCTTTCACAGTGAAGACCAGCTGAGAGCAGAAGCAGATGGGAACAAGCCCCTGGCTAGCCTCCCAACACATGGAAAACACATGGAACTTTTTGCTGCACAGGTCTATTCAAATTAAGCAAAATCAAGCAAAATTAAGAAGTAAAAGTAGTTCTGTCTGAAGGGAGTTCCAAGTCTTGTCCCATTAATTTTTCAAAGTATAAAGCAAAGCTACCACTCCAGGTTTCTTTACTTGTAGTAAAATTTTGTTTTCTCTTCATAACCCAACTAAAATACTACCTCTTCCAGGAAGTGTTCCTTGATTGCCCCAAATGGAAATTATTGGTGAGCTTCAAGGTACATTTCTATTGGTTGCTGACACCAAAGCTTAGAAAGATGAAATTGTTCTTGAGCACACAACCCCAGCTCTCTCTGGTGCCACAATCCATGCACGTAACACTACTCCCTACTGTTTTCTCTATAGCCACAGACTGCACGTCTGCACGGGGAAATCGAGGCAAGAATAGTATCTTATTCACAGTGTCTTATTCACTCTAACCAGCCTTTCCTCCTTACTCAAAACAGTTATAAATTACAAATGAGAGAATAGAGCAAAGCTTCTGTTATACGGCATCAAAGTAGTACATACAATAGAGATCCACCATCAGATTGATTGAGTTCAAGCACTAACTTATTTCAGCAAGTTATTTACCTACCCTACATAGTACCTCAGTTGTTTCACCTTTACAAAGGGAATGATAGATAACCCTTTCTCCTGTTAGAGAGTTATTTTATTAGGCTTAAATGGAATAAGACATATAAAGGACTAGAAACAGTGTTCGCTACATAGTTACTGCTCAAAAAAAGTTAGCTTTTATTGTTTCAATTTTGTCCCTTTCCAAAAATGTTTGCATTTTTAATTGCATTGTTATATTTAAATATACATAATGATAGCATTCATCACAGAGGATCTGCACTTGTACATGATATACCTTGATTCCTCTTTTTTTCCTATTCCCCAATACCTCCAATATTCCCCAATATTCCTCCAATACTTCCTCCCCTCCTTATTTACAAAGCTTTGTTTCCTTTTTTCTTCTATTCTCTTTTTTTCCTTGTCCCCTCCTTCCTTTCCCCTTTCCTCCTCCCTTATTCCTCTTCTCATGTGAGCATTTTCTTCCCATTTCCCAATATCTATTGTATACCTTGGTTCTTATTCCCACTTTTGATTTCTTACACCAGAGAAATAAGGTAGTATTTACACGTGTCCAGTTTATCTATCTGAGGCGTATGGTAAGAAAGTAAGTAAGTAAGTAAGTAAGCTTGCCCTTTATGGCAGAGAAGTACTCCATTGTGTTAAAAAAAAAAAAAAAAAAAAAACCCATCTTCTTTATCCATTGATGGTCACTTGGGTTGCTATTACAAACTGTGCTGCTACAAACATGGATGTGTGCATGCCCCTGTGATGTGATGATGCTCCCTTTCACAAACTGAGATGAAAACCCTAGGAGTGGAAGAACCATTTTCAAATGGCCCTAATGTAAACACCGTGCTGTAAATAATTTACGGAGTACAGTAATTCCGTCTGTGTTGTCGTTATTCCTGTTACATTTAAGTTTATTCTTTATAACCATGTACCATTGATGACTCTCTTCCATCTAACTTTACACCCTACTTCAAAAACATACATTCAATTCCTTCTTCTACGTGTGGCCCTCACATACTGAGATTGCCAGGGAGTGGAGTTAGATTACTGATCTTTTTGTTTACAATATGTAGCACCATATACTTAGATTTCTTTTCTTTTTTTATTATCTCTTTATTTAATTGAGTTTTCTATTTCAGTACCAGCGATTGAACCCAGGGCCTTCATACTGAGCTATATCCCCAACCTTTCTTAATATTCTATTATTTTGAGACAGTCTAAATCATTAAATTACCCAGGCTAGGCTCAAATGTGCAATCCTCCTGCCTCAGCTTCCCAGAGTACTAGAATGGCAGGCATGCGCCACCATGCCCAGCCTCCTCTGTTCATTTTTATGGTGCATCTTCAAGTAACTCTTTCAAAAATGATTTACATATCTAAATACTTGGTAATTTTACAATTGTGAGGGTCTAAGAAAAAAACAGTGTAGAGGGGCCAGATGAGCAAAAATGTCTTCACTTCCCTCTTAAGAATGAATGCTAATGAGGCTGGCTATAGAATTTTAAGATCAACATAATTTTCCCTCAGAAATTTCAAGATATTGTCCCACAGCAGACACTGCCAACTTTATTCTCATTTCTTTACAGGCAATTAGTTCATTTTTACTCTGAATGCTTTTAGAATTTTCTTTAAATTATAAGCTCTAATGTTTCACTGCAATGTAAGCAGGTAAGGGATTTGTTTAAAAAATAATAAAGTATATTTAGTGGGCCCTGGTGGCCAGAAAACTGTATCTTCCTGAGTGCTGGTAACATTCCTTCTATTTTTTTCTTTATTCTTTCCTTTCCATGATCTCTGCTCTATCTGTCATGTGAGTGTTTAAACCTCCATGTCTATCTTCCACATCTCTAGATATAGACTCTTTTCTTTTCTTTTTTCTACCCATATGTTCTACACCCTGGACACATCTCCTGACTCCATCTGAGCTCAATCTTTCTTTGTGTGCCTCCCCGAAAGGAAGCCAGAACACACTGTCAGGCCACACTGCTCTGAGCCTTATCGCTTAGGTGTACATTCTGATTGCATCTACCTGTGTGATGCTAGTTAGTAAAATTTTGGTTTTGCTTTTATTTTTCTGAGACAGTCTTTCACTATGTAGCCCAGGTTGGCCTCAAACTCTCAGCAATCCTCCTGTCTCAGCCTCTTGAGTGCTGGCATTGCAAACATGCACCACCACACTTGGAAGTAGGTAGTAAATATTTTTAGAATTGTTCTTAGATGTGTCCATTATCTTTTAAAACTCATTTCTTTCTTTTTTTTTTTTTTTTTTTAGGTTTTTTGAGACAGGGTCTTGCTTTGTAGTTCAGGCTGGCCCTGAGCTCAGCCTCCAACTCACATCATAGCAATCCTCCTGCCTCTGCCTCCCGAGTGCTGGGATTACAGGCGTGAGCCACCACGCCCGGCACTGTGGTCTGTGGTACTGGTTGCTGCTGGGCGTGAGTCTCCACGCCCAATATGGTATGTGGTTACCAGGGAATCGAACCCGGGCCCTTGCGCTTGCAAGACAGGCGCCAGAACCACTGAGCTAACTCCCTGGTCCCCTAAAACTCATTTCTTGAGGGTTTAGTTTTTATTGTTTTGGAGAGGGTTGGTACTAGGGTTCAAACTCAGGAGCTTGTGCTTGCCAGGCAGATGTGGCACAACTGAGCTAAATCCTCAGCCCTTCGAGGTTTTTCTTTTTATTGTAATGATCATATATTTCATTTCATTTGTAGAAAGCTCTAGTTATATGTCTAGACAGATCTAGTTACGCCTATTTGGGGAATTTGCTAACTTCTTAGTTGTGTACTTATCTCTTTGAAACATTCTGTTATTTCATGTATTTTTATTCCATGTTAGCAATAAGAAGTTGTATACAGGTTTTACTTCTTTGACTAATTCTGCAGCACAGCGCTGTCAGGACTAAAACAGAAGTATTTTACACACATCATTGTGGCAAGGTCGTAGAGGAGGGGGTGTCCTTTAAGGAGAGGCAATGCTATCTAGGAAGGTTTAGGAGGAAGCAATCTCTGCTGAAAAAACACAAGTCCAAACCCCAGGGATGTACTTTCTCTGGCTTTGAAGTCCACATTTATACACCCCGGCAGATTAATCACCCTGAGCTCTGAAATCAACATTAACCCTCCGTGCTGGTCCAGGGATCCCCTCTCCAGAACCAGCTAAGCCATGGATCGGTTTGTGGCCTCCCAGCCCCAGATCCACCCTTCCGGGCCCCTCGTTGTGATAGCAGGTGCCATCCCTTTCTCTTTTGTCACCCAGCGCAATGTCAAGCTCTGTCAGGTGAGGGTGCTGGAGGAACAGTGCAGAGGTAGGAGTTTGTCTTAATGAACTGTAGATTTCCTTTTCCTATAATTTGCGGCGCAACTGCCAGTGGTTCGCTGGAGACTGAATGACGCCCATCCCTCAGCACTTGTCACCCCCAGGTGACGTCTTTGCCAGCCGTGTACAGGACACCCAGCAGTAGCCCCGTTTTTCAGCTCAAGCTCACTAGGAGCAGCACTCTGGCTCCCTCTTTGCCAGGCTTGGCTGAATTGTGCCCAGCTCTGCCCTGTGGCACCTAAAAGCACCCTTGGCAGTGCAGCCGGCCCGGCCACACCCTGTCTAACAGGATTTGAGCCTCAGCCTGAGTCGGGACAGGCAGTGTTCCGGGGGTCGCTTTCCCTGGACCCGCTTCCTCAGCTCTCAGCTCGTAGCTGTTCCTTTCACCCTTTTAGGAATCCCGTAGCTAGTTAATAACGCTTTGTACTAATTGTGTTCAGATCACTGGTATGTCTTTGGTCTCCTGGCTGGATTTAAGTACAAGGAGGCTGGATGCGCTGACTTCACACAGAAAGACCAGCTCCCCACCACTACTGTGCTTAAAACACTTTAAGGAAATAATTTGCTATAAGCCCAAATCCGCACACAATAAGCAGAATTAGAGTCCCCAAGTCAGCAATAATAGGATAAAATTTTTCCTCTTTTCCTTCCTTCCTTCTTCCTCCTCCCCTCACTGCAATCTAAACCCAGGGAACACTGAATTACATACCCAACCCTTTTCATTTTTCTTTTTTCAAATTTTTGACATGAGGTTTCACTGAAGTGCCCAGGATTGCAAGTTTAAAGGGCCAAGATGTAGTTTAGTATGAAGACTGAACTATCCCCAGTACCATATCCCCACCCCACCCCCACACGCGCACGCACAGTACTTTTTTTTTTTTTTTTTTTTTCTGAAACAGGGTCTCAGTTTTGTAGTTCAGGCTGGCCCTGAGCTCAGCCTTGAAGCAATCCTCCTGCCTCTTCCCGAGTATTACAGGCGTGAGCCACCCCTCGCGGCACTGTGCTTGCTGCTGGTGGGCGTGAGTTTTCATTGTTGTATGTGGTTACGGGGATCAAACCCGGGTCCTTGCATTTGGAAAGCAGACGCCAGAACCACTGAGCTAAATCCCCGGCCAACACAGCACATCTTTTAAAAGTGCTTGTCCTGGGGAAATGATAGATGAAGCAAGGGTAAGCATTTTAATTGCTGCGTGCATTTTATATTGCTTTAATTGTGAAAATGTGTCTTAGTCCGGGTTCTCTGAGAAGCAGCAGCAATGATGGCGTTGGACATTCAGAGTCTGAGAAACGAGACACCGGGCGGTGGGAGGTGGCAGGGTCTGCAGACCACCCTGCAGCTGTGACTCCGGGGAAGGAGGGCGATGGACAGGAGCGCAGGCTGCCCTCCAGCCACAGTGGCCGGTCGGAGGAGTCACGTGTCTCCCGGGACCGGATGTGCCGCATTTTCCGCCGTGCTTAGTCACCGCGGAGCAGCCTCCGGGAAGTGTGGTCTCCAGGCGAACGAGGGAGAGGCCGCGCGCTGAGGCCATCTGTCAATTACGCTCCGGCGGCCCGCCGGTCTGAGTGGCGTATTTTCCTAGCAGCCACACCAGGGGACTGAATTTTGTATTCAAAAAGGGCAAAATAAAGACGCTTTCCGACAAAGACTGAAAGAGCTTATTACTCACAGACTGTCATCCTGAGGACCTTTAAAGGATTCATGTTAGAAAGAAATATTTGGAGTCCTGGCGACAGAGTGTGGTGCAAGGAGTGGGGAAGCCGGCTGGGCGCCGCGGCGCAGCCTGTAATGGCAGCACTGGGGAGGGTGAGGCGGCAGGACAGAGGGGTTTGAGGCCAGCCTAGGCCACATACTGAGTTCAAGGCCTGTCTGAGCTCTTGGCGAGACCTAGTCTAAGACGAAAAAAAAAAAAAAAAAAAAAAAACCAGCAACAGGGCTAGGGATTTAGCTCAAGTGGTACCTCGCCTCCCTTGCAAGCACAAGGACCTAAGTTCGATCCCTGGTACCTCAAAAAAAAAAAAAGGCCGGGATTCAGCTCAATGATTCCCTTGCTTGCCTTGCAAGCACAATGTCCCAAGTTCAATTCCCTCCCCCGTACCAAAAAAAAGCCAATGAAAGGCCCCAAACCACCTCCCTGACCCAAATTCATAAACATACAAATTGGTAAATATGCAGATGTATTTATATAAGCATTTACTATAAAAACAACCGAAGTGACAATAATGATTAATTCAAGTGTATTAAAACAAACTGAAATTGAAGTATTAGTATAACATGTAAGATTGGAAGGGGAGAGCCGGGGATTTAGCTCAGTGGTCCTGGCGCCTGTCTTGCAAGCGCAAGGGCCCGGGTTCCATTCCCGGTAACCACATAACAATACTGGGTGTGGAGACTCGCACCCAGCAGCAACCAGTACCACATACCACAGTGCCGGGCGTGGTGGCTCACGCCTGTGATCCCAGCGTTCAGGAGGCAGAGGCAGGAGGATTGCTGTAATGTGAGTTGGAGGCTGAGCTACAAAGCAAGACCCTGTCTCAAAAAAAAAAGATTGTCAGGGGAATTTGGAGGTAGAATATTTTAAGGTCCAGGCATTTTCAGGAGGATAGTAAAGATAAAGAGTAATTCCAACCTCAAACCAGATGTGTTAAAATTTTAAGAGATGCACCAGAAAAGAGAGAGAGAGAGAGAGAGGACTACACAGGTACAGATGACTTATATAACTTCCAAGCAGTTCACATACTCAATCTCACAGTCAGTGGGAAATGGGGGAAGGTGAAGAACAAAGAAAGGGAAATTAAAAGGACAACTTAATACAGTAGAAATAAATATTAATATGCAGCAATCAGTTTAAATGTGCATTATTCTCTTTCTACTAGCAGTATCCTTGTTAAAAAACTGAAAGGATTTGCGGGCTCATTCCTTTCACTCCCTCCTTAAACACTGTCTATGTGTACAATATGTGCATGTACATTACATAGATTTACTTCTATATGTACCTGTCTACATTAAAAACTGCACGTCTGGGGGCCGGGGAGTTAGCTCAGTGGTTCCGGCGCCTGTCTTGCAAGCGCAAGGGCCCGGTTCGATTCCCCGGTAACCACATAACAATACTGGGTGTGGAGACCCACACCCAGCAGCAATCAGTACCACATACCACAGTGCCGGGCATGGTGGCTCACGCCTGTAATCCCAGCACTCGGGAGGCAGAGGCAGGAGGATTGTGATGTGAGTTTGAGGTTGAGCTCAGGGCCAGCCTGAACCACAAAGCGAGACCCTGTCTCAAAAAACCTAAAAAAAAAAAAAAAAAACTGCACGTCCGTACTGATCCCCACATTCCAGAGTAACACCACAGTATATCCCCCAGTGTTCCCCTTTCCATGTCTGTAACTTTTTTTACTGACAGCAGAAAATCTGGCTCGATATATTTATTTGCTCTATCCTAGGATAGAGAGAGTTGTTTGAGGACCGGTAATCTCTAACTACTGTGAAAAACTGGCCTTCTGGGTTTGGAGGCCAATGGCCACACCGCCTGGTTTTGAGTCTTTTCACTCACACCTTCACCTGAAAAGTAAACCTTATAAAATGAAACAGCAGATGATGATTTCTTCAGCAGGACTTGGGAAAAGAAGATGCCATGAAGTTCAAATTGCCTGAAACTGAATTCTAACAATGCTCTGCCATCTGCTGCTGCTACAGAGCAGTGGGTGCAGAGTGCAGAGGTGGAGAGGCTTAAGAGATGCCGAGCACAAACAGAGGGGGAGCCAAGCATCTGTCATCCCAGCACTCTGGGAGGCTGAGGCAGGAAGATGGTAAACTGAAGCCCAGCCCGGGCAACTCAGTGACTTAGTGAGACCCTGTCTCAAAGTAAAAAATAAAAAGAGGCTGGACATGTAGCTCGGCACCCTATTTGAAACAACAACCACTAGCAGAGAGCTTAATAAAACCACGCCGTGCAAAGCCAGGCTTGGCAGCCCAGGCCGGTAATCCCAGCCCTCTGGGAGGTTGAGGCAGAAGGATTGCAAGTTTAAACCCAATTTGTCTCAAAATAAAAAATGACAAAAGACCTAGAGATGGAGCTCAGTGTAAAGGCCCTAGGTTCAATCCCTAATACCAAAAAAAAAAAAAGTATCCAGTAGTTATGTAGAGGTAGACTCAGATATTTAGCTGAAGCCATTTCCACACAAAACATTAAAGGTACAATGAAGAAAATGAGTAATTCTTACCTATTTCCATATGGCCCAAAGCACCCACATTTCGAAATTGGTTCCAAAACGTATGGCAGAGGGAAAACATCGAGTATGTGGTCATTCAATTCTTTTCAGAAACTGCAGAAGACCAAACAAACGGTCAGGGTTATGCCTGGCCAATGAGAACTTCACAGACAAACAGGCCACTTTCAGGAAACAGCAGGCACTTTCTCAGGAAAGAAGCCAAATGGGTACAAGACAAAATATACAGTCTTCCTGGTGCCAAAAAGTCCAGTGATTGTCTACATACCTATGCTGACTGCCCTTGAGCACCCACGTCATAAATATTCCTTATGATTCTAGCCCCTTCCCCCAAATTTATATAAATGTAGTTTTCTTTCCCTACTAGCAGCTAAAATCGATCACTGATTTTAGTACCTATTCATTGCAATATACTTTTCTTTTTCCACACAAAAGCCTATCTCTAGGTAAGTGGTTCCAGGCCCATCTTTTATAGCAGTCAGAGTACTGGGTCCCAAGAAGGTGAAGATATACTTCCTGCAGCTTATTTGACCAGGAGCTTCTCAGAAGATTAAGGATGTCCCTCGCCCACCTCCCAGGAGCCCCAGCGAGAGAAGGGGTTGTTTTAATATAGTGACAGCTCTGAAGGCCACAGGGTTACTAAGACATTTTTCTCAGTGAAAATAACCTCGCATTTGGTCTGAAAGTGACAACTCCCAGAATTCTCCAGGAGAGAAGAAAATTGAAAAATTAAACATATTCTATCTTTCCTGCAAAAAGAAAGGTGACTCAGAGAGAGGAGCTGACAGCCCAGAGGGCGGAGTTGAGAGCCACAGAAGATTAGTCCCAAGTCTTAAAACCTGAGGAATTTCTCTGCTGGGTTTTAAAACTATTATGGATGGAGACTGGTTTTTTTTGTTTTCCCCCTCAGTATTTGGAATTGAATAAATGTCTTACACACACTAGAGGAGTGCTCCACCACTAAGCTACATCCCCAAGCCCTTTTTATTTTGAGCCAAAATCTCTCAAATTGCCCAGGCTAGGGTTGAATTTGTGATCCTTCTGTCTCATCCTCCTAAGTAGCTGAGATACAGGCCTGCAGCACCACATCTAGTTTGCTAACTTTTTACCCTTCCTCTATCTCTTTTTTGAACTGGAATGTCTATAACTTTACCATCATGCATTGGGGATGGGTAACTTTCTTCTTCAGTTTCATAGGTCCACCAACGGCAGGAACTCAGGCCAGGGGTCTCAGCCACACTCAATCAAAATGACTTGATGGTGAGATTTTGGACTGTGGAGCTGATTAGATATGGAGGAGAGTCTGGACTTCGAGTGGAAGCACAAATGGAATGAGACCCTTGGGAAACTGGGAGGGAGCGAAAATGTTTTCCCTTTAGGAAAAGTGTTAATCACTGGGGATTAGAGGGCCGACTGTGGCAGGCAGAACTTTTTATGGCCCCGAAAGATGTCCCTTCCTGGAACATCTGGAATAGGAGAATATAGCAAGTTATCAGTAGGGCTGGGGATGTAGCTCAGCGGCACAGTGCTTGCCTGGCAAGCGTGAGGTCCCGCGTTCGATGCTTGGTACAAAACATCCCCAGCAACAACAAAGCAAGTTATCACTGCCCTGCCCTGGTTACGTTATCTCATAAAGCCCACCCTAGTGGGACCTCACCCATCTACCCCTGAGCTACACCCCCACCCCTTTTGAATTTCATTTATTTATTTATTTTTGGTACCAAGGAGTGAATTCAGGGCCTTACACTTACCAGGAAAGTGCTGAACCACTGAAGTACATCCCCAGGCCTTTTAGATTTTATTTTGAGATAGGGTCTCATCACTTTGCCAGGCTGGCCTCGAACTTGGGATCCTCCTGCCTCATCACTCTCCCAAGAGCTGGGATTACAGGTATATGTCACTGCACCTGGCCATATGAGCCCTTTTAAAAGCAATTTTCTCTCTGGCTGGTGACAGAAAGGAAAGTGAGAGATTTAAAGCAGAAGTAGGACTTGACAGCCTATTGCTCACTTACATGTGGATGTGGCTGTGTGCAAAGGATCAGAGAGGCCTGCTGGAGCTGAGTGACCCCTGGTGACAGCCAGCTAGGAAACGGGAACCTCAGACTTACAACTGTGTGGAAAAGGACTCTGACAACAACCTCAATGAGTATCTAAGCAGATTCTTCCCTATAACTTCTAGGTGGTCGCGTAGGTTGGCCAGCAGATTAACGTCAGCCTTGAGAAATTGTATTCAGAAAAGCTTCCTTGAGCCTGTTGGATTTCTGATCCATAGACGTGTAAGCTCATATATGCTACTGTTTTAGGCTTGTAAGTTTGTGATAGCTTCTTACACAGCAATAGAGAATTAATACAATGCCCCAAATTGTGATGCTGGGTTATACGGTTAAGTGTGTTTAGTTTTATAGTAGTGGATTGAAATGGATGTCTTAGAATATGTCCCAGCCTTAAACTTTGGTAGCTGTAGATGTAATTTTATTTGAAAACAAGGTATTTCACAGATATAGTCAAGATGAGATCATATTATATTAGGATGGGGCCTAAATCCCAGGACTGATACATTTATAAGAAAAAGAAGGCCAGTCATGCTGGCACATGCCTGCAATCCTGTGATCCTCAGGAGGCTGAGGCAGGAGGACTGCAAGTTCGAGGTCAGCTGGGACAATTTAGACCTTGTCTCAAAATAAAAAATAGAACAGGTTAAAGATGTAGCTCAGCACTTGCTGGGTTTAATCTCCAGTATCACAAAATGAGAGTGAGAAAGGAGAGGGTGATTAGGACATGGGTATACACAAAAGGAAGGAGGCCACGTGAATACGGAGACACTAGCCAAGGAAGGTAGGAGTCAACAGGGATCACCAGAGACTGTGGAAGAGGTAAGGTGGGTTTTTCTCTAAGGATCTTCAGGGAAAGTGTGGCCCTACTGGCAGGTTTTGATGGAGAAGGGGCCCCGTTTTGTACTGGAGATTGAACCTACGGCCTTGTACTGAGCAACATCTTCAGTCTTTTTAATTTTTTATTTTGAAACAGAATCTCATTGACTTGCTAAATTGCCCAGGCCAGGCTTGAACTTGACAATCTTCCTGCCTCAAATTCCTAGAGTACTGGCATTACAGGCCTGCACCATCTACACGTTTTTTTAGGCATGTCTTTTTCAGGTTTAAGAAGTTCATTCAAATTTTATTAAGAGGTCAATGAGTGTCAAATGCTTTTTCTGTACCTATTGAAGTGATGATCAAGTGTTCTCTTTCTTTTGTTTTGTTTTTGGAGACAGGGTCTCACTTTTGTACTTCAGGCTGGCCCTGAGCTCAGCCTCGAACTCACAGCAATCCTCCTGCCTCTGCCTCCCGAGTGCTAGGGTTACAGGTGTGCCCCTGCACACCACTGAGCTAAATCCCCGGCCGATCAGGTGTTCTCTTTATCCTTCTTTCCTCAGTGGCGTTCAAGTGAATTTAGTTTTCCTGAATGTTTAGAAAGCAGACATGGATTTTGTAACTTTGTGGCTAGAATTTTCTCCTGTCATTGATGTGAAAGGTCCAAAAATATGGTGGCCTACTTTTCTGGTCACTGAAATGGGCCCATTTTGCCCACAGTGCAGTGTGCCAGTCAGTGAGACAAAAGATCTACAAGAGACTATTTGCAAGGGGGCAGAGTCTAGAGCCCACCTCCCCTTTGGGGTACCCACGGGATGAAGAAGCAGAGTCACTGAAGGTGTGGGGACAAACAACTGTAGTTAAAGTCCTGAGTGTTGGGCACATGCGCAGTCTTCACACTCTTCTTGGGAAACCTGTTTGGAAAACAGGCGAGTCAGCGTGATGAGAGGGTAGAGGCTTCCTCACTCTCGCCAAAAGGTCACTCATTAGACACCTGTGCAGGCTCAAGCGCAGAGTCAGCAATTTCGACAAACACTCCCTCGAGCTCTTGAAAACTAACCCAGGCAACCATGATCTTCCTAACCCGCGCGTCAGAGGTGTTCACTATTGCAGAGTGGGAGACTCAATGTATAGCTCAGCTGCATGAGCTCCGGAATTCTCAAAATCGACTAAAAACAACTAAGGAGGAGCACAGGTGCTCAGCGCTGGCAAAATATAAAGCCCAAAGGGATAGGGTGGCGCGAATGAGACTAGGCCAGCTGTCTTGGGGACAGTGTGTGGCAGCTCTTTGGGAGTCGCTTCTGAGCTGCAGGAGACCCGTTTTTACAGCTGTGAGCCCCGCGCTTGCTAAACGCCCATTGCGCAAAGGCTGTTTTATTCTACACTATCTTCTCTTCTCCTACTTTGCTGAACCTGCTTTTTACTTCGGCTCTAATGTTACAGTCCTGTTCGGTTTCGATTAGCTCTCCAGTTCGATCTTTATCCTCAAAAGACGCTTCGATTATTGATTCTAAGACCCAGGTGCTGCCCTTTTGGTTAGAGCGATGTGAGTGGAGCGTGAGCCCCGGTGGTGGCCGCACTTCCTCTTCCCACTGCACATCCTAAGCTGTCTGCAAGTCACTGTTGGTTATTTTGTTGTTTCCCGTTGCCTCCTGAAGCTAATCTTTGCACATAACGCCAGTACTGTAGCGCGTGTGCGTACATGCTCGCGTGCGCGCTGGTGCTCCTGAGGATTGAACCCAAGGCCTTCACATTGACCTCCATTCCTAGACTTTTTCATTTATTTATTTTTAATTTTTGAGATAGAGTCTCACCAAGTTACTACGTTGCTCAGGCTGGGCTCACACTTGAAATCCTCCTGCCTCAGCCCTCAGCTTCCCATACTGCTGGGATTATAAGTGGTCACCACCACACCTGGATACATTTTGTGTGTGTGTTTTCTTTCTTTCTTTCTTTCTTTCTTTCTTTCTTTCTTTTTTTTTTTTTTTGTGGTAACAAGGATCAAACTCATGACCTTTGGATTGCAAGTCAGGCGCTAGAACCACTGAGCTAAATCCCTGGCCCTACATTTTGTGTTTTGAGAGGTATTTATCATCTAGCTTTGTAGTACAGATAACTTACTTTAAAAGACAGCTAGCAGCTGACTTACCTGACCATGGGAAAACAAAGAGCAAAACTGAAGTATATCAACTCCTGGGACAATGACAGGGGTGTGTGTGTGTGTGTGCGTGTGTGTGTTAATCCTTTTTGTTGGACCATATCTTCTATTCAGGTGGCAAAAATAGTTGAGAATGGACAGCAAACAAACCAGAAAGAAATACTTTTTTGCCTCTGCTACTTGCAAAGATGCTTGAGATTCATGTCGAGATGGGATAAGATACCTGTTCTCATAAGACGTTCTTTTTTCAGAGGGGGATCTTGACAGTAGATTGTACTCACAACCACCATTAGTTAACAAATAGAATAAATTGAATACTATACTTTTACCTGAGTTTAGATTAATAAAATCTAAAAAATTTGAAATAATAAGTAAAAGTAATCTACAGGCTTTGAGTGGATATTTTAAAACTAAGTAATTGTGCTTTAAGATGATTGATAAGAAGATAAATATATAGGAACTGGACATGGTACTGTACATCTGTAATCCCAGCTCTCTGGGAGGATAAGGCAGGAGAATAACAAGTTTGAGCCCAGTCTGGGGAACTTACCATCTCAGTGAGATTCTGTTTCAAAAATTAGAATTAGCTGCGGATGTAGCCCAGTACAAAGGCCTTGGATTCCGTTCCCATTAGAAGGAGGAAGAGGAGGGCCGGGGAGTTAGCTCAGTGGTTCCGGCGCCTGTCTTGCAAGCACAAGGACCCAGGTTCGATCCCCGGTAACCACATAACA
The DNA here is from genome assembly GCA_004026965.1 of Petromus typicus. Lineage (NCBI taxonomy): Eukaryota > Metazoa > Chordata > Mammalia > Rodentia > Petromuridae > Petromus > Petromus typicus. The sequence continues at coordinate 32,015 of PVIR01019347.1, forward strand.
ATACTGGGTGTGGAGATTCACCCCAGCGGCAACCAATACCACATACCAGTGCCGGGCGTGGTGGCTCACGCCTGTAATCCCAGCACTCGGGAGGCAGAGGCAGGAGG
>PVIR01019348.1:0-22511 GCA_004026965.1 Petromus typicus
TCCAGTCTCCAGTTGATGGACACTTGGGTTGTTTCCAAGATGTAGCAATCACAAACTGGGCTGCTATAAACATGGGTGCACATATGTCACTGTGATAAGAGTCTTTTAATTCTTTTGTGTATATACCTAGCAGGGCAATGGCCAGGTCAAATGGGACCATCAATCCTAGCTTTTTGAGGATTCTCCAAACTGATCTCCATCCGGGGTTGTACGAGTCTACAGTCCCACCAACAGTGGAGAAGGGTTCCTTCTTCTCCGCAGCCTCGCCAACATTTGCCGTTGGCTGATTCTGAGATGGCAGCCATTCTATGTGGAGTGAGATGAAATCTCAATGTTGTTTTCATCTGCATCTCTCGAATGACTAATGAGGTTGAGCATTTCTTCATATGCTTCCTAGCTGCTCTTACTTCTTCCTCTGAAAAATATCTGTTCATTTCAGATGCCCATTTTTGAATTGGGTCATTAAATTTGGGTGGGCTGATTTTTTTGAGCTGTTTATATATTCTAGATAATAGCCCTTTATCTGAGGAACAGCTGGTAAAGATTTTTTCCCACATTGTTGGTTACAGGCAGAAATTTTAACAAGGATGGAGACCTGGTTGACTGGTGGACTCAGCAGTCTGCAAATAACTTCAAGGACCAGTCCCAGTGCATGGTGTACCAATATGGGAATTTCACCTGGGACCTCGCAGGTGGACAGCATGTATGTCATGGGAAAGTTTTAGATGTGTTCAATTATAAGTTGATTATTGATTTTTTAAAATAATCTAATGAAAAGTCTGTTTGTAACAGCTCAATGGAATTAATACATTGGGAGAAAACATTGCTGATAACGGTGGTCTTGGCCAAGCATACAGAGTGAGTAATTTTCTTCCCATTTTTGTGATCTGAGTGTACATTTATTACATTTAATTGTAATTGAAAGACTTTCTGCAAAAGAACTTGTGTGATATAAGCAGTAAATGGGAATAGAAGATTGAAAATATGTGAGGCGATATTGGATTGCAAATCTGGCAACCATAGGGCTGAATATGGTAGATAAAGTGGAATATCATTCTCTTCAGTTTCAAAAGAAGCCAAGAAGAAGAAACACTGAATGTTATTTCAAAAGAGATGAGGGTATGTGTAAATCTTATAGTGCATGCATGTAGTCCCAGCACTCTGGAAAACTGAAGCAGGAGAATCTGTTTGAGCCACTCTCAGACTAGCAAAGGTAATTTAGTGACACCTAAAGAGGAGGCCAAGAAGGGGAAGGGGAAGGAAAAGAAAGAATCACTGAAATCAATTTTTAAATGATTCCACACAAAGGATTATTTCAGGGTTTGTGACCAGTATAATACATAGGATCCTCAGTTTCCCCACTCAGTTTCCCCAGTTAGAAAATTTGGAGGAAAATCATCAGATAAACCACAAGCCTGATGTATTAAACCATAGTCTGTTCAGAACAATCAGTTAGGACTGGAAGTGATGTGGCACCAGTATGTGGCTTATCCTTGGCCCAGTTAGAGCACTCACAGAAGTTTGACCCGTAGAATCAGTTATCTTTCCATTCATCCTTACATCCAGTGAAATTTTTTGTTGGACTTTTGTTATGGGTTTGGCTAGTCTAAATGCTACAGATATACTAACAAACCTTCCACGAGTGATGTCATCCTTTGATGATCTGAATAAGAATTGTCTTCACACACAGATGAATCCTGCACTGCAAAAAAAAAGGTACAGTTGAGTCATTTGTATGAAAATGGATGCATCTTGAGGTCATAATGTAAAGGGAAATAAATCAGACACGTGGGCTTCCATTTTACATAATACGCCCAAACTGAAAATAAAGAACAAACTAAGAGATGGATAACAGTAAGTAAGAAGATAGCATTTTTCTCAAGTGAGAAAGAGATCAAGAGTGGAGGAAGGGAAAGGACAGGGGTTGAGAAGAGGAAGTGAGGTGAGTTTTGTATTTGTGCCAACTCCACACAAGGGGTGTAATCACTGTGGTCTGCAGGCAGGTACAGTACTAGTAAAACTAAATATACAAATAAATGTCTAGTGAATACCACGGGTACAAGAGGAAATAAGGATTTTCAGAAGAGAGGAGGAATGAAGCACTTAAAGCAGCAAGTAGCAGTAAAGATGAGATTGTGTTGCTTCTTTCAACTGTGAAAGTAGACTACGTGTGACAGAAAATGACCAGAATCCCAACCCAATCCTGTGAGATGGTCTATTGCTGCTCCTTTGAATGCTGATGAGTTGTTTTGCTTTGTATTGGTTTTTTCTTTGCTAATGATGGATAGATTTTTACATCTTTGCATTCTAATAGTTTTTGTTTTCCTACAAATATTCTTGAATTTCATTCTTTCTCAGTGAAATACCTTAGAAATAGTTTGATTCTTTTGAGTCTTGTCTTTTACAGCATGTCAGGTGAGACTGGAGTAGTTCTCAAGGTAGGGACCTTTATGTCAGGCTCTCGAGTCAAAACACTAGGTGTAAGTCCTGTCTGAGTGTGAGCGTTGTTATCTCTGATCCTTTTGAGGAGTCTTTACTGAGCCTTGGATAGTTTACTCACACATCATCAGATCAATAACAATACTAAACTGACTACTTAGTATTCAGATGTAATCTCTGAGAAATCTTTCTCTTTAGAACCCTATCCATGGTGTCCCTGTACCATTAACTTCCCCTTGGAATTCCCTAGGCTTTCATGGAGTATTCCCACACTACATGTTGTTCTGAAAATTTACACAGTAATAAGATGCAGCAACCATGCGACTTGGTGTATTTATTGCTTTATTTGCTCCCATTTCTCGGGGATGATCTTCCTTTGTGCCTAATGCCCAGTGTTAGAGAAAGTATTGCTTCATATTTCTTGTCCATCACTTTATTATTTCCACAGAAGGATAAATGCTTTCTTTATCACTCTATCTTGGCTGGAAGTGGCAGTGTCAGCACTCTCCATAATCTCTTTGTGATTCTAATACACAAATGTAGTTTGTGAGCTCAAAAATGTAGTTCAATTTTGGGTTGATGCAGTGGTCCATAGATATCCCCATCTAGAGCCAGTATGTAATTATAACATGAAGAAAATGACAGTAGTGGAAATATTTTATTGCACTTTGGAACTACATGAATTCTTCACATGTAATTCCTTGCCCTTTTGCTAGGTTGTGAGCTCCCTAAGTAGGAGCAGATGCAAGCTTTCTCTGTATCCACAGAATCTTTATACAGCTTATGCTCAATGAAACTTTGTGGATGGTGAGTAGAAAGAAAATAAATATATTTTTTTGCCTACCTAACCAATCACTATTCTTAGTAAGAAAGTGACACAATTCAGAAAGCTTGCCAGTCCCTTTCTTAATTATATTTAGTAAAGGAAGACTATCTTTGGCAAAGGAAGACAGACTATCTTCTTCAGGAATACCCATAAATCCTATAGGATTAGGAACATTTTCTGACATCAAGTTACCTGACTTCCTTCCTTCTATTGTAAATGAGATTTTATTTATTTTGTCTTAACTTCAGAAGACCAAAATAATTGCTTAGCCTCACCCTACTAGGGCTAGTAGGACCCTAAGTGATCTCAAGAGACTCCTTTGGCTTTTAGCAGCAGTCATTCAAACCAAGTCTGGTGTGAGTGTTCACTATGTGTAGTAACTAAGCTAAATATAGCAATGTCAGGTTACTTCCTTGGCGATCCAGCTCTCCAGCTGGCTGGTCCTATCTGTCTATCTTTAGAACAACATTTATATAAGCTTTTCAACACTTCTGTAGGTCATTCATTCATTCAACTGACATTTATTGACCATTTGACATGTTCCAGACTCTTGTCACTCATTGATCAAAATCATTTTCTTTTCAAAGCATTTATAAATACTAGTTTTATTCCTAATCCAGGTAATAGTTATAGGTTGCCATATCTAAATACATTATTATGATGATTTTCACTTTAAAGGTTAATTACTCAGTTAAAATGATCTTTTGCATAGGCTTATATATAAATTTAGAAATGATAAACCAATATTTCTGCTTTACTAATATTCCTATTTTCCTAGGCCTATCAGAATTATATTAGAAAGAATGGTGAAGAAAAACTGCTTCCTGGACTTGACCTAAATCACAAACAGCTGTTTTTCTTGAACTTTGCCCAGGTACTACCTCTTCCTTGATTGATAAATGTGAAAATCATTTTGAGTTGTGCTCTCGTAATAAGTGAGGTATTATACACTGAATTTTCTTGTTATAATCACTTGTGCCAGAACATTTGACTTGAATGACTTTATTGTTTGTAACAGTGTCACATCATATCCACGATGAATAATTATGTTCCCACTTGTCTTTCATTGAACATTATCTGAAGAACCAATGACTTAAGGGTGCAGAATGCTAATTTAATTCTACTTTTTTTCCCAACCATTCCAAACAAATTACTTGTGATTAGAACTGAACACACTGCTTTGCTTCTCCTAAACCTGCTCTTAGGTGTGGTGTGGGACCTACCGGCCAGAGTACGCAGTCAACTCTATTAAAACAGATGTGCACAGTCCAGGCAATTTCAGGTATGTGGCTCTGATTCAGAGGCTTCAGTATTAACTCTGTTGCTTCCACATTTGGCATTAGGCCTCTTGTAATCTGATTCTATAACATTTGGGAATCTGATGCAGCTGAGCATTCTGTTTCAAAATGAGAGCTCCCAAGGGTTGGAAACGCAGCTCAGCTCCAAGGCTCTGAGTTGGAGCAAGAAAATTATTCACTCAGAAACTCTTCATTCTATGCATGTTCTCTGCATAATATGAGCTGCTTTTAGTTCTGCTAGTGCATTGAGTTCTGCTAGTAGGCATTACAATTTTCTTTGTTTAAAATGAATTCCCTACCTTCTTGTCTTAGTACAGTATACTGGACCATACCTAATTTTTTGCTGAGACAGGCTCTTGTTCTGACTACTAGTGAAGATTTTAGTGTTTATTCATTTAGTGAAATCTTCTAAAGCTGTTGCGTGTATAACTGTTTATTCACATACCAGTAGTGATTTTACTATCCCGGCTTTTCGTTGAGTTTTCTGTGTATTTGTTTTTTCCCTAAAACTAGATATTAATCTCTGTGCCCCAGTTTATTGATACAGAAAATGCTAGTTGACTTAATGTGAAAGTTGCTGGAGGATTAATGTTAATGCATGTGAGTGCTTATTACAAATATTTGTTTGAAAATAATACTGGAATTATTTTTAGATCAGAGATCTGAACAGAAAAAATCCTTGTGGAAAAAAGTTACAGACTTTAAAATATTTCTGTATCACCTCAGAGTCAAGTACTTTTTCTTCCTTATTTCCTCTGTTCAGCACAGGTTGTGATGTCAATAACTGATCAATGGTTAAGTGTTACGTAGGTAACTGTGTAACCATTTTTTTACTCCCAAACTTGAACTGAAAACTATTGACCATAAATATGTGAGATTATTTATGTACTTAATTTTTTTAAACTCCTGGCTCCAAAGATAACTGTTTGACTATGTTTCATTCATAGTAACAGAAGTATGCGTGGGTGTGTTTTAAATGGTGAATGAATGCCAACCTTTTATCAAGGAAACTATTATTTTCCCTGGAGGTAAACGGATTTCCTTGGCAAAAGGCTGAGGTTACATTTAGTTTTGGAAACAGATGGCTTCCTGGCTGTATAAAGTAAAATAGTTTCTAAAGAACTTAAAAACATTTGCCAAGCAAAAAGTACGCTAGTTGATATATATAAAATATTTCCAAAATAAAGAATTTGTAATTATATGCTTAAATAGTAGCAATATTAAAAACAAAATACAATATTTACTTGATGTAAAGATGAAATCTATAAAACTATCATTTTATGTCTAATCTTCCTACTAAAACCTTGTTTTCTTTAATATAAATCCTTAAAACTGAGCTGGGGATTTAGCTCAGTGGTTTCAGTGCTTGGCTCACAAGCTCAAGGTCATGAGTTTGATCCTCAGTATGGAAATAAGTAAATAAATCCTTAAAACCTTTGAGAATTAAAACACAAAACTTGCCCAGTAAATATGCTAGAAATTAAATCCATAATTTAAATATTTCCCTTTTTTAAATAAACCTAGTTTTTAGTTAGCCAACCATGATCACATAATAGCACTTAATAAATAATCAACAAATGTATCTTGAAAGTTATAAAATACAATAATTCTGTATTATATATTTAAGGGTTTGATGATTTTTAAAGGCATATTAAAATTATTCAAATATTTCTATTGGCTAATATTATCTGCCACACATGAAAAAGGAAAACGTTTTATAAAAAACTCAAAATATAAATAAAAAGGAAAATAAAAGATAGATAATAAGAAAAATTGTTTGTAAAAGGGAAAGAGACCAAGGTGATGGAGAAGGGGAAAGGAGAAGGAAGGTGATTAAAAAAAAGAGTTGTATTATGTACAAGTTCCAGTTCTGCATGAGAAATGTAATCAGTATGTACTGGAAACATATACTAATAAAAAATTAAGGGCCACCAACAGTGGAGAAGGGTTCCTTCTTCTCCGCAGCCTCGCCAACATTTGCCGTTGACTAATTCTGAAATGGCAGCCATTCTATGTGGAGTGGAAACAACCCAAGTGTCCATCAACTGGAGACTGGATAAAAAAGCTGTGGTTCTTCTACAGAATGGAGTATTACTGTGCCATAAAAAATGATAAGTTTGAATCATTTCTACTTAAATGAACATACCTTGAGGATATCCTCATCAGTGAAATAAATAGGGCACACATAGGTACATATCGCATCTTTTCTCTGGTATGAGAAAATGAAGATGTAAATGAGTCCTAGCATTGTATGTTATATACTGTGAAATAGAAAATGCTCAATGTAAATAGGGTGAAGGGGGAAAAATAATGAGATTATAACAAAAAAGAAAGGAAACAAATTTTATGTATATGGGGGGAGTGGTAGGGTGGGTAGGGCTATGGGAAAAAATGAGAATTAAGTTGTGTCTTATACTGGTACAAATCCCCATTATGGAGTGCAATCATGATGTGTGTATTTAATGTACCAATAAAGATAATTTAAAAAAATTAAGGGCCAGGCATTTAGTTCAGTGGTTCCAGCACCTGCCTTGCAAGAATAAGGGCCAGGTTCCTTCCCTGGTAACCACATACAACAATGCTGGGCACAGAGACTCACGCCCATCAGCAGTCAGTACCACACACCACAGTGCCAGGTGTGGTGGCTCACACCTACAGTCCTAGCACTCAGGAGGCAGAGGCAGGAGCATTACTGAGTTTGAGACTAAGTTCAGGGCCAGCCTGAACTACAAAGCAAGACCCTGTCTCAAAAAACAAAACAAAACAAAAAAAACCTTAAAAACCAAAAACTTAAAAAGTTATTTTCAGTTCTGAGTTGCTTCATCAAAGAGAAAAACTAGCACCACTAAGAAGTCAAGTAAAGCTTGTCTCAAGACAATTTCCAATATTTAAAAACGAATATTCTTTCTAGTATATTATAGAGACATCCTCAACTAAGTGTATACCTATTTGTTTCTTCCTATGCTTAAGCTAGCTTCTCATGTTTTCTCTGCTTACCTTAAATATCAACACCAATATTTGGTGAGCTTTGTAGATTTCTTCTTAGTTTCATTAATATTCAGTACTTATCTAAATATCTCTTCCATCATTTTTCCCCTTTTTTATAGTGATGAGCATCAAATAAAGGGTCTACTATATGCTAGGTAAAAGCTAGACACATACTGTGCCACTGAGCTACACTTCCCAGCCTCACTTGTTTCTTTCATTTCTGGGAATCAAACCCAGGATCTCAAAATGCTAGGCAAGTGCCCTACCACTGCGCTATATCCCCACACATGCTCATCAATGTGACTTTGATCCAAAAGAATGATGTAAAATAGTTAATGATAAAGATGAGATAGTTTATACATGAATGAAGCCAAACAAATCACTTAAAAGGAGTAACCCTAAGTTGTCAGAGGATCTGTTAACTGCAAAAAGTTTACTGGCTGGTTTAAATATACAGTTACTTATAGGTGGACATAATCATATACATTAGAGAAAATATTCATTCTTGGTCACTGGATGTTCAATTCCATCTATTAAATGTTTGCAATACAATTTATCACTTTCCAATGCAATGAGCAATGGCAGCACAGCACATGATTTTAGATAAAGCAGTAAAAGTTCAAATAAATCTCCTTAAGAAACAATGAAAATATTTATATGCTAAATGTGTAAGTACAGGAGCTATAGAGTTTTAATGTAGCTTGAAATTCATGTAGAATTGTACATAATTTTAATGAAACATTATCTCACTTTTTGAGAACGAACTCATTGTATAAATAATGTATCTCCTTTCCAAATGATTATTCATACCACCCATCTAAAGATTTAATGTTATTAACACCAAACATTATTAGAAACCTAGCTAAGGAAGAGACTCCCTATGTGTTGGTGACTTAATTATTCAGAATCAGTGTGGAAAAAGGAGGTGGAATACAGATGAAAAACTGAGTTTGTATCAGGCAGAGGGTTTCTGTGCCCACAATTTCCAGTGATTTTTTTCCCCAAAAACATTTTTTACTTATTTGTTTTACTTTTAAAATAAGAGAAATGTAAAATTAAGTCCTCAGTTTGGGTGTTTTTACTCAAGTATTTGTTCCCACATGACTAAATCAAATCTTCTCCCAAAGCCTCCTGTGTTTGGAAAGTGAATGGGTCATGGACACACCATACTCCTCGGTGGATTAGCCACTTCCGAGTTCCTAGCTGGTTTGCTGTTCAACGATAAGGCCTTGTGTGAATAGGCAGTTAACTAACAATGATCTGGAGGTGTGTGTCTCCTTCTCTAGCTCCTCTTTGCTGCCTGTTTCCTGGCCACCATGATGTGAGCTGCTTTCCTTCACCTAAGTCCTTCCACCTTGCTATTTCTGCTTTGGAGCAGACTATGAACTAAATTTAACAAAGCATAAGCCAAAATAAATCCCTCTTCCTTCACGTCCAACCTTCACAGGCTGAATGTTCTCTCTGACTCCAGTGTCTACTTCGTTGTAGTGGTCCAGAACTTCCGCTCTTCTGGTCTGGCTCACAAACAGCCACATACTTCTGTCCTCTCATTACTACAGGACATTCGACTCCAAGGCCTTCATCCTAACCCAAGCTGGGTGTGGCACTGGTGTCAGCAAGAGGAGCAGGAAAAGCTGGCTCAGGCTGGGTGTGACACATGACCACTCAATCACTATATTGACCTGTCTCTCCCTTCCAATGCTGCATCACCCTGATAATGAGTTAGATGTTGTTGTTTTTGTCATTTGGGGTCAGAGATAAGAAGACATGGGCATTTTTCCAGTTCTTTCCAGTTGTTCAGGCTGAATCCAGTTTCTGACATTTAAGAGTCATTTTAGGAAAAAAAATAGTAAGTTCTCTAACTTCCTACTAAATCAAATTGGTGTCTATTAAAAGCCAGTTATACTTGTTATTGTATGAACTTTTTCATGATAGTGATAAATCATTTTCTTTGACTAAACTCTTATTACAAAAACTATGATTACTAATGTGAATTGTTGATTCATTTTATGAACATATATAAAATGTTTATAAATTACAGTTCTCCATTACAACCTTAAGCTGCATGTACTATTACTGTATTTATCTTACAGGTGAAGAAACTGAGATGCAGACAAGCCTTATCACCAGCTTTCATGTGGTTTGTCTCCAAAATCTATGCTCTCAACTGCCGCACATTTTTACCTATCCATTTTAAAAGTCTGTGAATGAGAAGGAATTAGCTCATTGTAGCAGCTCTTTCTCCCTCCTTTTAAATTTTAAATTAAAGTCACTGAAAATTGTGGGCACAGAAACCCTCTGCTTGATACACACTCAGTTTTTCATCTGTATTCCACCTCGTTTTTCCACACTGATTCTGAATAATTAAGTCACCAAGGCCAGACTGAGTCACTTGTCCTGCACTGAGAAATTTTACAGGTCTTTGACATAGAATGGACATAAATATTAATGCTAATGCTGACCTTTCTTGTTTGTTTGTTTGTTTCTTTCAAAGGATTATTGGAACTTTGCAGAATTCTGCTGAATTTTCAGAAGCCTTTAATTGCCAAAAGAACTCATATATGAATCCAGAAAAGAAATGTCGGGTTTGGTGATTGGAAGGGGCAGTGTGTCCCTTGGTCAACTTGCCACCACCAAAGAAAGGAGGAACTCTCGCCAACATGGGCCCCAAGTCATTGCAGTCACTTGGACTAATTAATAGAGGGAGGCATCGTAACACAAGTGAAATTAGGCTATTCTGGAAAGAATATGGGAGGAGGAGGGTCTATTGTCTGTCAAATCAGTCAGTTCTCACATGTAAATAATGATTAATACCTATAGACATTATTACAGTTCATTTCTGTTTCTCATATGGCTGTCACTTTGATGTTTTCTCTAGAAAATAGTGTTGATCACTTGCAGCTGACCGGAATTTCTATTCAAGGGATTAAAGAAGATGTTGTATTCATGCAGTGATACCAAAATCACAGTGGTTATATGATCATTTTAAACATATTGCCTAAGTACTTATTTTTGCTGTTATTTGCAATATTTATGCTCCTCCAAAACTCTTCCAAAGAACTCTTCTACACAATGGGACCTCGGGGCTTACATAGCTTTAAACTCATTTGCCACACATCAGTTTATTTTCATCACTTCATTTTAAGCACTGTTAGGGCAAAAATGAATGTCTAAAACTTGAGTTGTACCTGCTTTACTGATATTAAGGCCTCTACAATTTTCTAACAATTCTTGTTCTCTCCATCTCTCAAAACTTGGTCTTTTTAAAGGATTTGTAGTAATGTATAAATAATTTTTATATTTAATTGTTATCTACACTTACAATTAACTGTTATTATAGGTAATCATTAAGTACTGAAATTTTAGACCAAGATAAACTGTTCTGAACCAAGATCTGTAAAGTGATGTACAGATGAAAATTTGAGACTTTTTAAAACTTATAGATCATATTGATGAAAAGATTTAAGTACAAACTTTGCAGTAAAAATTGTCATTGTACGGTTGTCTAGAGACATAATCTTATGTTTTACTACCAGGAGGTTTTAAAATAAAATGTGTCCCTAAAAGTGGCTGTGATAAAAGGGCAAAACTGCATCTACATAGCTCTGTGACCCTTTATCTTTTCAGGTTCATCATGGAAAAATTATTTTGATAATAAATTGAAGTTGTGAACATATTACCCACTGAGCTTGTGTGTGAGCCATCCAGCCCTGGAAAGTGCATTAATTTCTAAATAGGAATGGGAGGTTTCTGGTCGACCTGCTTCTGGAATTCTGAATCATGTGGATATCTGTGAGGGGAGAGTGTCTGGTCCTTAGCAAGGATTCATCTCTGGAGACTTTATGCTGTGCTCTTTCCCTGTTCTATTGGCTACTTTAGCTCATTTCATTATTTAATGAAGACTTTGCAAAAGAGGTACAGTTCCGTAACCTTTACTTTTTCTAAGAAAAGATAAAAACAGATAATTTCTATTGAAAATCTAAGTGTTAGTATTCCTTCCTCTTGAAAAATTTCCTTTGCCTTTAGAAATGTTACTAAAATATAACATACTCTCATACACATAATAATGATATAGCATAGGTGTAGAGGCCACTGAAAACACTCTCTTGGAACATCCAAAACTATAGCCAACACCTATGAAAAACAAAAGATTCCCTTAAAAGTCTGCCTTTATCATTTCAGACTTCCACAAACAGCTACTATCCAAACCCCTAACAGTACACATTAAATTTGCCTGTATTGTCTTTTAGGTAAATAGAATCAGTCAGTGTACGTCTTTAGTATGACTTCTTTGTTTCAACCTCACATTTTTGAGAGTCAGCTACATTGTTACATTGATTATGGATCCTTACTTCTCACTGTTCAATAATCTTCTCTTGTATTATACTGCAATTCAGCCATCCATCCTTTTGGTGATGGGATCTTGAGTCATTTCCTGTTTCAGGCTTTTGGAAATAATGTAGCTATTATCTTTATACTATGTCTGCATACTGATATTTTTATGTGGAGCTTCAGTGTACTCATCCTCAAATCTTTCCAAAATTTATCATAAATATTGAAAATAAAATTTCAGTTAACCTTGAATATTTTTATCCTTTCCGCTTTTAACACAATTCAAGGCATATTTCATGCATATAGTTCTTTAAAATAAATATACTTAAGTGATATTTGTAGTTGAAATATTAGGAACTCCTAGTGCTTAAAGAAAGAACATCTCTGGGCTGGGGATTTAGCTCAGTGGTTCCGGCCCCTGTCTTGCAGGCGCAAGGACCCCGGTTCGATTCCCGGTAATCACATACAATACTGGGCGTGGAGACTCACGCCCAGCAGCAACCAGTACCACATACCACAGTGCTGGGTGTGGTGGCTCACGCCTGTAATCCCAGCACTTGGGAGGCAGAGGCAGGAGGATTGCTGTGATGTGAGTTTGAGGCTGAGCTCAGGGCCAGCCTGAACCACAAAAGCGAGACCCTGTCTCAAAAAAAAAAAAAAACTTAAAAAAAAAAAAAAAAAAAAAAAAAAAAAAAAATGAACAGACTTTCCTCTTCTCAGAACTACTACAAAGGTAGGAGTGGAGAGTAGGAAGATTACAAAAGGCCGTTAGTGTCCCTATTGCTACTTTTTAAAAAAATATTAGACTCTCACTCCTATGGAGCAACAACTGAAGGACTGGATCCCTGCTCTTTACAAAAGTAAGATTCTCCAGGGTTCAGGATATGGATAAAAGCAAAATAGCAGTTTCTTTTCTCTCCCACATCTGGACATCATTAACTGTACACAGTGTTCTTTTTTAGTCCTATGAAGCTGTACAGCCTCTCTCTACCACTCCTAATATTTAGAACTGCTACATTAGACAATATATATATTCTTACACAGACATTTGTTTCCACCATCCCTGGGTTCTAGTCACTGAAGGAGTTTGGCAACCAGAACACTAGGACCAGTAACTGCTGCAACTAAAGGACGAAGATGGGAAAAAACTCTTGGTAGCACATGCTAGTAACGAACCTACCTCTATGCTTCTCTGTCTATGTAGATTTTAAGTATAGGTGGAAAACATATTACCCTGGAAAATATCTTTGTTCTAGTACCCTTCTGCTACTACGGGCGAGCTTGAACATTTGTATTCTTTTTGGCCTCTGTTTCTCCCAGTGAAACAGAAGAACATTAGACTCCACTTATTCTCACCAAAAAAAGAACAGTATGTGTTCACTGATTTTTTTAATCATTGATCTCTGTGTTGAGAACCATTCGGCAACATAATCCCAAATCTCCCACTTAAATACCTCACTTCCATTAGACCACATTTTAGCCCAAAGAACAATGACCAAAGCTTTTTCAAGTTTTGGTCTGTGCTCCTGTTAATATTAGGCATTTAGATAAGGAAAAGGCTTGCTAGTTTTCTCAAAAGCTTTGTCTTTCCTGTTGGCACAGCTACTTCTTAAAGTAGAAAACATCTGTTAGTTGGAAAAGAGATAAGATTCCACTCTGTCAAAACAGCATAATCGCGATTTTTAAAATCAGGTTCAAGTCTCAAGAATACAGAATAACAACGATTTTTCATACTATTATTTTTATAACTATTTCAGTCTGTTTGAAACATACCAATTCTTCATCTAAGCCTTCCACATATTTCTTGAAAAATGTAAAGACTAAATGGAGCTTTTATCTCTTTATAGTCTGACATTTTCAGCCTATTTCAAAATGATTTTTTAAAAAATGAGTGACATGAACTATTTTATCAATATTTTCTCGTCTCTACTACTCTTATTTCCAAAGATCACCATAGTTTTCTGATGAGATTTGCTTAAATAAATAAATATATCAGTGAAATGGTTGCCAGATGTCATAGGGAATCACAGACATAATCAGGTACCATAATCAGGTAACATGAAGCCACCTGTGGCCTGAAGAACTTGACCAGTTGCCTTATCAGGAAGAGAGGAGCTGTGTTTGGGTACTGTCAATGGCACACGTATTTGGTTCAGATCATCTTTTAAACACTATTTGCTTAGTAGCAGGTCCTTCATGCTTCACATTTTCTCTAAAATAGTGAAGAACACTCTTGTCATCTTCAACGCCATAGGCAAAATGTTGTGCTTATATTTTGTTTGACAAAACAGATCTGAGTGATACAAGAGAAGCCTGGCAGGAAAACAAGCATTTGGATCTTGCCAACAGTAATCATGAGACCTCAGCTTGTAAGGCAAAAAGCCTGGAAAGCCTGGCATATCTATTTAATCTTTATACTTCAGGATATCTTTTCTCCTCAGAAGCTAAACATTCTGCAGGTATCACCACGCCCGTTATCATCTTACTATCTTCCTATACGTGCACTTGATATCTTCTCAGATCTGGTTATCCCAAGTCACAATGCTTTCTAGAAATTTACTCTACATTCAGGAAGATTCACATGAGTCCAGCACCTGGGTTATTATTTAGCTTTTTATAAATCCTTCACAGACACTATGAAGTTCTACGTTCCCCTGAAGTGCAGCTTCTGAGGTGTAATGTTAAAAAGTTTGTGGTGGTTTTAGTAGTGTAAAAGTAATAAACTCAAAAATTTAAATATCAGAAAATGTTTATATTTGTTAAATGAAAGTACAAAAAAGAAACAAATGTGTTACCATTGTTATTTCATTGCAATTTTTTTTTTTGCTTTACTGAGTTTATTGATGCATTTTAGGTATACATTATGATCACATACACCATTGAGAGTGTGTACCTATACCTGATATATTTTTATTCTTATTTTTTCATTCAATTTCATTAAAATATTGTTGCACAGAAAAAGAATTGAAACAATATATCCCCCAAATTAATCAGAACTATCTCTAGGTGGTAATATGGTGATTCTTCTTTGCTTTTTCTTTTGTGGGGGGACAGTCTGTGATGGGAAACTGTTAGTGTGGAAAATCATTTTTGAAAAAAGAAAGAAGATAATATGAAAGGGAGTGAAATGAGAATAAAATTAACCAAAGGAAAAAAATACAATTTCCCTACATTTTCATTTGTTGTTTTATGTAAGATGCTGTCCAGATTGGTGTCTCAGGCAGTTTAGCCTGGGTACAGGGCACTTTGGTCCGGGGGTCTACACTGGAAACCGAGCAGCTCTCACAGGGCAATGGAGGCACCACTTGTGGGCAACACACTGTACCAGAGTCATTAGGACATAAAAACAGCTGGAAAGGGCTTCCTTCATGCAGTGGGAACATTGAAGGTGTGCACAAACACAATAAAGCAGGTACGGAAAACTAAATTTGAGAATTCCAGGGAGTTTTCCTCATACTGAAGACACCCCGAAGGAACTTCTATTTAAATTATATTGTTTATATGGATAGGATTTAATTATTAAGGGAAATGAGGAAATGTTTTGGTTTAAAGTTACACAGCAAAAGAGTGAGAATTCCCAAAGTCTAGTGTGGCACCTTGAGCATGGGCACACCATATTCACAACTGGCTTCCTAATGCATCTCATAACCACAAATGCCATCCTTATTTATTCATTGAGCATCTTACACTGTTCTCAAAGTCTATTTGTTTTCTTTTTACATGGAGAGCTCTCTTGTGATCTCTGCTATCTTGTGATTTCTTGTGATTTACAAGCAGTTGTGTGACAAAGATAACATTTTATCCTAGTCCTGGGAATTTAGAACTGTGCTCTAGTTTAGGTGCCCTCCCTAACTCACTACACTAGGCAAATAACTAATTTCTCTGAATGTTTTAAGAACATGAGGCTGCTTGGCTAAAAATGTAGATTTTTTTTAACCATATTGTCTTTCCTTTTACATTGCTGTGAGTCACTTATCTCGTCCCTTTCAAATCATCTTCCACATTTTCATTGTAAATTCTTGAAAGACAAAAGACAAAAAGTGCAATCCTCTAAATACTGGAGGATTTTTTCCCAAAGTTTAAAAGGAGCAAAAATTAGAATACATTCAAAACAGAATTGAACATTGAGAAACACAATGATTTGGGGGAAATCATTTATAGTTCATTATGCAAATATCTTCAATACACTCAGAAAATGTTACTGGCTCCAGAGTTGTTGATACAACTCTTTGCCTCCTGTGAAACTTGTTTCTGCAGAAGTGAAGGATCTCTCCATTTTGGTGAGTCAAATTTATAGTAAGCAGAATAATGTCCAATTATGCCCCTTCCACAGTCATGCCCACATGCTAATTCCCAAAACCTGTGAAAATGTTAGGATTCATGGCAAGGGAAATTAAAGGTTACAGATGAAATTAAACTTGCTTGTTAGCTTTCTTTTAATAAATTCAGTTTGTTGGTATGTTTTAGGAATACATTAAGATCACATTCCTCACTGAGAATTTGTACTTGTGCATGATGACCCATGCCACTGCCCTCCCCTCAGCTCCCATCCCACCTATACACATAAGCTTTGTTTCCATTTTTTCTATTTTACCAACAATTTTTTTCTGTCTCTTCTTTGCTTTCCTCTGCCCTCACCCGGTTACCTTTTTCCTTTGAACATTTTATTCCTATTTCACAATATCTATCTTACATTTTGGACCTCATTTACACCTTCAGTTTCTTACACTAGAAAAGTGATATAGTTTTACACATCTGTGTCCTTATGAGTATGACTTCACGATGTATCCATTGAGCTATAAATGTCTCTAATTTATCATTCTTTTTGACTGAGTAATACTCCATGTTATGAAAAAAAAAAAAAAAAAAAAAAAAAAACCTCATATATATATCCAGTCTCTAGTTGATGGGTATTTGGGTTGCTTCCAAGATTTAACTATCACAAACTGAGCTGCTATAAATATGAGTGAACAAATGTCACTGTGGTATAATGCTTTTAATTCTTTCATGAATATCTCCGGCAGAAATACCAGGGTTAAATGAGACCATTAATTATAGTTTTCGGAGGAATCTGCACACTGATTTCCACAGAGGTAGCACCATTCTACATTGCCATCAGCAGTGGAGAAGGGTTATTTTCTCCTGGAAGCCCTGCCAGTGTTTATTGCTAGCTGATTTCTTGATAGCAGCCATTCTTTCTGGAGTGAGATAGAATCTCAGTATTGTTTTTATCTGCATCTCTTAAGTGACTGGTGATGTTGAACATTTTTTCATGTTTCATTGCTGCTTTTACTTCTTCATCTGAAAAATGTCTGTTCATTTCATCAGCTTTTCAGAAAGCAAAATTATCCTAGGTTTTCTAAGTAGACTCAATACAATAACACATGTTCTTAAAAGTGGGAGAGAGGAAGAGGGTAGGTCAGAGTGTTGCAGTGTAAGAAAGACTAGACCAGTTCTTGCTATCTTTGAAGATGAAGGGAGGCAGATGTCATAATCCAAGAAATGTAGGCAGCCTTTAATTGCCATATGAAAAAGATAAGACAATAGGTTCTTCCTAGAACTCCCAAGAACACATCCTTGCCAGTACCTTGATTTTGACTCAGTAAAACACCCATACAAAAAGCTGTATTTCTGATCTATAAAACTCTGACATAACCAATCTGATTGTTTTAAGCTTAAGTTCATGGTCCCTTGTTATAGAAGCTATAAAAAATATATAACATAAATACTCAGTAGATAATACTTTGGAGTTAATTTTGAAAATTATGCCAATCTCACATTATTCACATAACTATAAAAAGTCAGCCAAAAATACTTACTATTTATTTATATATTATGACATAGTAAGTTTATGGATTGAATATCAATTTGAGATAACTGGGTATGAATTATTTTATTCTAAACTAAAAAAAATAGTCATAAGTGACTCACTTATGTAGAGACAAACATTGGCCTTTATAAAATAAACATAATTCATCATAGAGAGGTTAAGTATTTGGCAATTAACAAGCCTTGCCCGTCACCCGGCTTCTTCTCTATATACAGACTAAGCATTGAGAAGACATTCCTTGGATAAGCACTAATGTGTCAAAAATATTTATGACATTATCCACTAAGATAGCTAAAATATAAATTGTTTAAGCCACGCTTTAAGAAAGTAAAGCCAAAGATCATGGAACCTTGAGATTATTCTGCACTTGGCACACTGAATTTCTCTGAAAGTTTATTTATGGGTGTTATTTTTACCTTAGGCAAGCTAATAATTAATTGCTATATTCTTAGGAACTTTTGCATTTCAGCTTTGAGGAGAATGCCATAAAAAGATATATTACTCAAATTCATAAATGTTTTTAAAATTTAACTTATCAATATATTTTAAGTATACATTATGATCAAATACATCATTGAGAATTTGCACCTATATGTGATACATCTTGATCTTATTTTTCCCATTCCCTTGCCCTCCCTCCAATGCCAAATACTTAAATATTACAAATGAAGAAGAGAGAGTCACACTGGCAAGTGTGTACTGTCCTTGGTAGCAACACAAAGAAACTTGCTATTTTTTTTAATGTACAATACCCTAAGTTGCATATGTACATGCTCAGATATTTCCAACATTTACTATATTTTGCAAACAGCAAAATGAATAAACAAAACCTAGTCCTTGGTGTACTGAGAACAGTTTGTAACAGCTGATCAGAACTAATTGTCAAATCTTCAGGAATTTCATAATGTCATATTAGTAGCTTCAAATTGCCCTACATTACAAGGCAGGATTGGCTGGTTGATCTTTTCAGAGAAGCAGCTTCTCAGCCTTTACTAGCACAGTCCTAGTTTTGATCTGGGGCCACTCACAATCCAGAAACTGAAGCCAGGGTGACCATTCTAATGTCACACACACTCTAATGGGAGCTTCTTAAATATCTTAGATATTGTAGCTTTGCGTATTTGTAACTTTTTGTGCAGATGGCTATAATTTTCCTATTATAATAGAATCAATATGTTACAATTTTCCAAAAGGTCAAAGCAAATTATCTGGAGGGAGAAAAGCTATTTCCTACTTCACAAAATAGCTACATATAAACTGATACGAACTTAGGGGGAGGGGTAACCTGTCAGAGCTAACAGAACTAATGTTTTTGACCTCTATGCCCTTCATATTTTGAAACTTATTGCCTAAAGATACAATGTGAGTTGTGGCCTTTTAGAGGTGATTATTCCTGAGGTAGAGGCTTCGGAATTGGGTTGAGTACTCTTATGAAGAGGCCTCCAAGAACTCCCAGGGTCTTTTTATTTTATGAAGACACACTAAGAAGTTGGGCAATTAAGAACCAGGAAACACAGTCTCACTACAGGGGGAATCTCCTTATGATAGTGTACTTCCTGGCCTCCACCGCTTAAAAAAAATGCTGTTGTTAACATACCACCCACCCAGTCTATGGTTTTCTATAGTAACAGACTTCACTGACTCTTAAAGTCAGACTAACGAGAGTATCACGTGGATCTAATGATTTTACAACTGATAAAGGTCTTCATATATTTATATTTACAAAAGCTTTAACAGACACATCAGTGAGGCAGGTTTTAAAGATGGACAGATTTTTTTTTAAGGGAAAATAGTAGAATGAGATTTCTAAGAGAAAAGTATATTCTAAAGTAACTGGTAGTTGGGAGAGCTCTTTAAAGAGTTAATTGTGGGCTGGGGCTTTAGCTCAGTGGTTCTGGCACCTGTCTTGCAAGCGCAAGGACCCGGGTTCGATCCCTGGTAACCATATTGGGCATGGAGACTCACCCAGCAGCAGTCATTACCCCATACCACAATACCAGCGGTGGTGGTGCACACCTGTAAGCCCAGCACTAGGGAGGAAGAGGCAGGAGGATTGCTGGGATGTGAGTCTGAGGCTGAGCTCAGGGCCAGCCTGATCTACAAAGTGAGACCCTGTCTCAAAAAAAGAAAGAAAGAGTTAATTGAGTTACCTCAAACTAACCAGAGGAAAAAAATACTTTTCATGGTAGTTTGAAACCAAATTATAAGATTTTAGAATTCCAAACTGAGAAGTTTTAATTTTGGAAGTCCTTTGAAATTGTAGAGCCTGATTTTGAGCCAAAAAGAGGGTTGTGCAAACATGAAATTCGAGGCCTGGTAAACAGTCAACAGACCAGAGTTCATATCTTTTCTCTTCACCCTTGTAGTTTTAGGGCTTTGTTTGTTCCTGTGTAGGAACTAGAAGCCAAATTTATCCAATTTTCCTTGATTATTTTATCACAAAACACACCTGTTACAATATTTTCAATACATGCCAACTAAATCCTCCCCAAAAATACTTCTTGAGTCAATTTATATGATAACTTTTATATTCTGTTAGATGGCATATCTTGCCAAAATAAAATGTTAAGAGGTAAGATTAATGAAAGAATGTGGATAAAATACAAAAGTCATTTTTCTATTAACAAAAGCCTGGAACAGGGAAGAGTTGTTTAGGAACGTGTCTCCCATTCTACCTTAGGGCCTTGAACATAATGCAGCAAATGGTACTCAAAGTGAAGTGAAGAAAGTTCTGAACAATAGAGAGAGTAAAACCTAGCAAAGTTGAGGGACATTGTATTGAAGAGTGTAATAATATTTCAACCTCAGAGCCCTCTGTTCCTGAATAGAAAATGTGCTACATGAAAGCTTTTCTCTCCTCTGGGAATCCTGGTGGATCCACGGCAGTCCAGGGCTGGTGGGGCAGCAAGCACAACTGTCTTGGGGCCCTGACTGCATATGGATGCAGGCAGTACACAAAACAGATCAAGAGCATTAACTCTGTTCATAAAACATGCAACCATAAAAAAGAGGCCAAAAAGGATAGTGTACAAACTGCTACAGTAAAGGTCATCTAACTGTCTACTGTAACTTCAGTTTGTCACATAGGCACAAGTTCCACAATCTCTCGATTTCCTACTGTAGTTTAGAGTCCTCATCAACCCATGTTAAGGGCCCTGATGATGAAAGCCCTCATTCTGTTCTGTCTCCAAGTGTTGCAAAGGTTTTTCCTGTTCATGCTCACCCCTAATGCGACAGATTGAGGCTGCTGCTGCTGCTAATCCTGACCAGAGAGATAGTCCCTCCTATCTCTTCTGAATGACACAGTTCTGAGTGTGATGGTGCCAGCAGTTGAGGGCAGTGTCATCTGACCCAAGGACATTGTTTACTGTGACTGCCAGAATTCCAAGTACAGATATTTTTCCATGGCATCAACTGCTGTGTTATTGAAATCATTTGTTCGCTTGTCCTACAGAAATATGTGCAAGGGAAGGCAGCATATCTCTATCTATCCACTGTGTTTATTTGCCTTACTACAGATCCCCAGAACTAGGACTTAAAGTTTAATAGTGACATTTTAAATGACACAAAGTGAACAGAACTTAGAATCTCCCTTCTCCCCTGAAAACACTTTGAATCTCAATTCTCACTTCCCTTAAGCTATTTATTTCTCATAAGACTCTTCACTTCAGTCTGAAACTGCTTTTGTGACCTCTAAACCCTTCGGACTGATTCTTACCTGGTCTGTGTTCCTGTGTGGCTGTTCCACACATTTACAGCTGGCTTCTGTCCTGCCTGGACTCCACAGTCCCCAAGCCAGCCTCATCCTAGGGAAATTAGTGGCAGCTCCATGAATGGTAATATAAAACAAATCATAGGAAAGTGTCACAAGAGAGGATATCTTCCATGTCTTGGTTCACTAATAATAGTAAAGATATCAAAATGCTACATCATTAAGATGTCTATTATTTGAGGAGGTATCAGTGTTTCTCATTTATAAATAAATGTATTGTAGTATATAGTACAGAATATGACAAAACATCTTTTCTGATTCAAAAAATATGATGAACAGTCTCCATATTATTGAGTAAAAAATAGCTAAGCAGCCTGCATTTCCCTACTCCTCTTTTTTTGTCACAAGATTCCCCAGTGCCTATACACAGGATCACCTACTAGATGACACATTTTCCAGGCAAGAGAAAACATGTAGTTGTGTTTCAGTCATACAGTGAGAAAAGAAACTGTACTTATAACTGCGTGTCCCCTCAGACAGAAATGAGATTATTCACATTCCTCGGTGCAGACCACAATTTCCAGACCTAGGTCAAGCAAGCCTCAAGCTGGTGTGGGAAGTAGCAACGTGCAAAGAGCCTTGGTACCTAGTCAGTCACTCTCGGCTGCTAACTGAGAGAGAAATACACTCCCATTTAATTTAGTCCAACCATTGTTTTGTTGGAGGAGGGGTCTCTGCCATAACAGCTTAGACTGTCTGCTCACAAATACAAGAAAACCACTGTAATATGCTTTCATTTTTCTGGATGGAAGAAGCAAACATTTAAATATGTGCATGTGAATGACTAGAGAAATTCATGATCAGAACTAGACAGTTGATATGGAATATCTATTGGGGGAAAAACTGCGGGCTTTAAGTTTATATGTTATACATTACAAACTTCATGACAGGCTGATAATGAACCCATTCCAGATTTAATATGGCATGAGAAAGCAATTTCCTGATAATCTTCTTTGTAGCTAATGCTCTTATATTAATTTTAAGCCCATTATAGTGAAATGAATAAGTAAAACTTCTAAAGTGGTT
>PVIR01019349.1:0-32127 GCA_004026965.1 Petromus typicus
AATTTCTATAGTGTTCACTGAAATCAAAACTAGATTCTTGCTCACTTATTAGAAAAAATGGATTTGAAAGACTAGAGGGGAAAATTTTCTTAATAAGATGTAATTCCTGCTTAGAAAATTGATAGTAGAGGATTCATATTTTGGGGGAAAGGGAGAGACAGACTATATTAGCTACTGACTTTCCACACATGAAGTCTATATGCATTACAATATCCATTAGTTCAGTGAACAAATATTTTCATGTTCTTAGTTTAATGACATTAGGATGGACAATTTCTATGTAATTATAGAATTGTTACTTGCTATCAGTGAAAAGTCAATAAAATGACATATGAAGCAGTTACTAAGACATGAAATTGGGACATGGGGTAGATTAGGGGGACCACTTGGCTGAAAGTCCCCCTAAACTGAGCTCATGTGGATTAAGGAACAGTGTTACATTTGTTGGAAATAAGGATTGGGGAAGGTTATCAATTTGACAAAATGAGAACAGTGAATTAAATATATTAAATCCTAGTAGTATTTTCACCAAGAAGATAAAGATAAGAAACTTCAAACTGGGAAGGTTAAAAAGATATACAGAGAGTTTTGAGAGTCATAAATTGATATCTTCACTAGTGAATAGGGAAGAGGAGAATGAAAGGGTTTTGAGCCATAAAATGTCTCCAGTTTAAAAAATCCCATTTGCAATTAAATGGGTTCATTTTACCAGCTGCATCTTGAGGTCCACATGTTAAGAAAACCATGATCAAAGTTATCTTCATCTAAGATTTGCCACAGAAAAAGATCAAGGGATGATATCGGGCCAGATACACAGGAGGGCTATGTTGAAGTAGATGACTAGGTGCTCCAAAGTAGATGAAGGGAGAACTGCAATATCAAAAGGAAGGCATATATCTCAGACATTTTGGTTGAGATCAATGAGCAAAAACAAAATATCAGGTTCATTTGGGACTAGCAAGAAAGAGAAACTGCCAGGAAGAATTGCAAAGTTTCACAGTGGAAAAGTACTCAGAGGTAGTTTGATATCATAGCTTCAT
Source organism: Petromus typicus (assembly GCA_004026965.1). Classification (NCBI taxonomy): domain Eukaryota; kingdom Metazoa; phylum Chordata; class Mammalia; order Rodentia; family Petromuridae; genus Petromus; species Petromus typicus. Next base: position 1,041 of record PVIR01019349.1, read on the forward strand.
AGTACTCTACTGTAGTTTTTCTCATCTGAAAAATAAGACTATTTAGAGATAGCATGAGATGCTGTACAAAAGCCTTCTATAGAAAAGTGTACTTGTTTTTGATAATTACTCTGTCTTCTGGTGTGATTCACTGAGAGTATTGTGAGCTTAAAAAACTATTAAAGTTTGTCAGTTCTACACATTGTTTCTGTAGTGGAAGAATGCCACATGTTAAGATGTTTTACTACAATTACAGATTATATTGAATTGCCTAAGCTATGTTCTGACTAGTAGTGTCCAAACAGAAATGAAGTCAAAAGAATAGAAGACCATGATCAAGCTTACATAAATGTCATCAAGAAAAACACACAGGTCTTCAGTGAGGAGAAGACTCTAAACTAGATGTAAATTTAAAGTAAGTGGAAGCTGGCTACAGTAATGATTCTTGATTTGTGATTCTAAATACCTCAAGTGTTGACAAGTTTCCCTATTCCTCTTTATTATCACTATATTACCAAAAGTAGTTTCACATAATTATCTTGGTTAATTAGAAAGACGATGTAGTATAGTTTGATGATGCATTTAAATTAACAACATGGTTTGCAGTTATAAAGGAAGAGCTGTGGAGTCAAGAGAAGATCTTGCTTGAATCCATACATTCATGTCCAGGTTTAATTGTAAACTACTCTGTTACTAGACACTTGACACTGCAGATACTAAGGAGTGAATATATTGACATGTGCCTGCTACTATCAACTATAATTTATTTGGAGAAGGTACTCAGGAAATATAAAACAAAACAAGATGAAGCCACTATTGTAACAATTCATGAATTATATTATAATAATCCATGAAGTATCCTGAGTAATATGAGAAAGGATGAGTTTGAGGGAGCATGAAAATGTATATGAGAATCTTGCCAGATAAAGTGGAGAACAAAAGAAAAAATTGACAGCAATGATAAAGTATTAGTTTCAACAGCCATCATCAGTTGAATATTATATTAATTAACTGGTTGTCTATACATTGAGATAGATTATTGGATCAGCAGCTTTCAAATGTAGAGATTTGAAGGTTTAATTATGGAAATAGTAGATTTGGATAAAATCTGGGCATTATGATGAATGACCATTCCAAACAGTTCTCATGTGGGTGACTCTCATACTTCACTTGGGGAACATTGAAAGGGACTAAAAATTGGTAAGGAGATCACGAGGATCAGAGGGTATGCTATCTAGAAGGCTGAGCAGGAGGGAATTTAGTTGAGGGGAACTTTTCCTACACAGCATCTCACACTAGCACACAGCCTAAATGGATGCAGTTTTTTGGTTTGTTTACTTATTTGTTTTGCTTAATGTCTATATCTCTTGAGTTCTAACTAAATTCAAAGTAGATTTAATGGTTTCATATAGGACAAGGCATTATGATTATATTTCTTTTTTCTTTTTTGAGACAGGGTCTCACTTTGTAGTCCAGGCTGGCCCTGAACTCAGCCTCAAATTCACATCACAGCAATCCCCCTGCCTATGCCTCCCAAGGGCTGGGATTACAGGCATGAGGCACCATGCCTGGCACTGTGGTATGAGGTACTGATTGCTGCTGAGCATGGGTCTCCACACCCAATATTATATGTAGTTACCAGGGGATCAAAGCTGGGCCCTTGCCTTGGCGAGACAGGCGCCGGAACCACGGAACTAAATCCCCAGCCCCCTAAGATTATATTGTTTTAGAAACCAGAGTAAAAGTACACTAAGATAAATTAAGGATTGCCATCATTTAGGTGTTATTAGGGAAAAAAAAACAATAAAGCAAGGAGTTCTGAGGCTATCAATATAAATTTTGAATGTCTTATATTTTCTCCACATAAAAATCTCTGAATAGAAAATATTATATACATTGCTCATGTATCTATGTCTGTTGGGTATTTACTCTTTATACTCTAAAAACAAAAACTATCTTTAAGAAAAAATAAATTATTTTTGTTTTTAATATTAATTTATTTCTTTGAAAATTAAGAAGAAAATCAGAATGGTATTAGCGTGATTACTATTCAACACTTTTGAATAGTACCAATACTGTTAGATCAAGTTAATTTGTATTTGCACGAAGGAACTGTTGAGGTCAAGAAATTGAGTCAGGTATTATTAAGCTACATGTTCTATCTTATTCATATAGACTTTCCCCGGTTCCTAGAGATATTAATGATTAACCAAAGGAAGGACAGGCCGAAACAATCTGGAGCCCCAGGATAGAAACTAAAAAAACTTTCTTTTCCTTTTCATCAGTCATGTTGATAAGCTTCAGAAATCTTGATACTGTTTGAAATTTTAACCTTGTTGCTTTTATGAATTGAAATGAACACTCAAAAGTCATATATTAATTTCCTGAGAACTTCACTGAATACTTGAGACAAAAAATAATAACTCACCTTTTAAAACTTAGTAAATAAACTGAATGATGATAAAATGAGAAGGAAATGGTGACACATAACTTTATAGCCTTTGGCTTTTGTCCTCTTAGGACCCTACAACTATGGTTTATTTCCAACATGGTGGATCACAGGAATTGAGGTTTTTAAGTTAGTTGCCATAAAGAGTTGAACATTATGTAGCAGCCATTTAAGGTGAAGTAGATGTGTGTGATGTTGACTACCAGAATATAGAAAATTTCAGACCTTTGATGTTGATATTAGCAACTCATAACAAAAAAATTTTGTGACATAAAAGTCAGAGAATAAGGGATTATCATTTTAACAGGCTTACAGACATAGTGAAATTGTGAAGGCAGGTGTATAATGCCACACAATCTAAAGAATTTTTGCCACATTTTTATGGAGAAAGTTTAAATATTATTGAATTGCTTTACACGGTATGTTTAAAAGTATTTTCAAAGTCATATATAGTATAGAAGTTAGTTGATTTCCTAATTCATTTGGAAATTTGTAAACTTATTTATATTAATCCTGCTATTTATGATAAATCTGATTTTTAAAACTGTTGAGCTACTCAGTGATTAAAGTCCACCCTTAATTGGATTATACACACCAAAACAGAGAACTTTGCTCTCCAGAAACCCATATGGGATAGATATCCAATGGAATAAATATTAAACTTCTTATGAATCACAGTGTATAATTACAATAATCCTAATCAGCACAAAATCATCACAGCAGCAACAGCAAGTTCCCTTCTTAAACCAGAAACCTTAATATCAGCCTAAGGGAAGAAGGGGTGATCCACACACTGCACTCTGCTATAAGAGCAGAAGGTGCATTCATTATTGGCAAAGCTTGTACCATCAACAGTAACTCGTTTTCTTCTTTTTATCAGCTCAGTGTTCATTTTCCAGCCCTTTCTCCTCACATTCTCAATAGAATGGGTCTTAGTTCTCACTTTTGAAGAAATAAAATGAACCCAGAGAGCCCACTCTGTTCTGAACATAAACCCTGATTGTGGAAGGTAACAATAGTAGCTTGTCATGCTGACAAGGTTGCAGACTTTCAACAACTCCCTTTGCAAAGGTCTGAAGATTAAGAGCACTCAAAAATCCCACCTCCTTTCCAAATCCTAGGGATTAACACCGTTACAATTTGCTCTTCATGTCAAACCAAATTGTGAGATCAAGTCAGCAAATGAGGACAACTGGTCAACCTTTCTTATTCTCCCTGAGTACATTGATGACAATGTAAGTTTGATTTGACAATGCAAATAGTTTCCACTTCCACATATGTAGCAATAATAATTATTGATCTTGATTGTAGCTGAAACAACTCAGACATCTAAGAAAAAAGTGCTTCACAAAAGGGAATCTATATCACAGAAAAAAATCATTAATTTCTCAAAAGTGCTTTTTCTGACTTTTGTTCTAGATACAAAACTATGCTCCATTACATGATGATAAACAAAATATTACCTAATTAAATAATTCTTGCAAATTACTGACATGCATAGGGATGATTGGTTAATTTATTTTACTCTGGTTTTGATTTTACTTTTTCAGTAAGTAGATAACTCAGTGGAGTGATTAAGATTCTAAAACAATAGATGCTCTCATTATGGCAAAGTCCTGAGTGACTGTAAAATCTCAGAGGTAAAAAATGCTTTGTGCCAATGGAGAAACTCCACCCTCTTGTACTGAGCACAGCTCCTCCTAAGGTGGAAAGCGCCTGGTACCTTGCTGTTTGGAAATGACCCAAAGGCTAAAGTAGAAGATGAAGTTTCAGTGGGAGACCCTGAGTATCTCAGAGAATTTGCTCTGTGATTCAGAGAAGCTTGTTTGGGTCTTACAATTGAAAAAGAAAAAAAGAAAAAATAATAAACAGGCTTTACTTGTGTGGTTTTGAACAATCATGACTCTGTAGGTATTTGGCCATGACATGGTGGTATAGTGGGGAGGTCTTTGCAGTTAATCCCGGGTGCTATTGACTCTGGATGACAACCCTGGAAATTTTAAGTAGCAAGAAAGCAACACGTGAAATCTCAAAAGATATAACTCAGACATGCCAAATGCATTTTCTCTGCCTCTCTCTCACCCTCTCTGTTTCCTTCATACTCTATTTTTCCCTTAGCAGAAATCATGCATCACATGAAGTAAAATTGAATCTCAAGTACTTTCTTACTCAAATATGTTTTCTGTACTTATCCTATAACAGTAAGGCAATGTAATACAAGAGAAACACTATGGAATGTTGACTTTGCTAACCATATAAATCTGAGCTTCTTTGAAAACATTAAGCTATAAAAGAAAGATTATAAAACTGCCAATATGCTCACATTGCAAATGATCGTTTGGAGACCTGTTCCTGCCATGTGATTTTAAATTTCATTACTGTTACTATCAAATTATGGTATACCACTGCATCTTTAATGAAACCACTAGATTTTGATTGTGACTCATAGGAAATACAATTTGGAATGGTCCCTGTCAGTGATGTTGGTTTCTGTTTGTCGAAGGTGTCAACTGGGAGAGAGAAGGAAAAAGCCCTTGTGTACTGCACAGCTTGCCAGATGGGCTTTTTCCTGGGTGAGTGGTTCACTGTGACAGAGGATGAGAACTGTTCTCACATCTCCATCAGCTGCTGAAACCTGATCAGTAAGAGCCCAGCCTGCAGGAGCTTGTCAGTGCCTCAAAGGATTTGCAAAACTTAAAAAGAAATGATTTTCAATTTCAAGATTTTTATAAAACAGATTATTGATGTTATGTATTCTGAAACATTGCAGAAAGACTCGTCTTTGATTAATTCATCATTTGGATCTTTTGTTTTGTTTGTTCTTGTCCAACTGTTGATTTCTCTATAAAACCTTGATTGTGTATATTGGGTATTTAAATCCTGGATAGTTTGCTGGGAAGATAAAATCTCTTGCAAGTACTTTAATTCTGGCTGTCTTTCCCTGACTTACTCATTCTTTTTACTCCTGGAGTTGCATCAAAGCTCCACCCTTAGTTTTGCCAGGGATTCGAAGAGATGCTTGGCTTTGAAGTGTGAGCTTATTGTTGATATGTGTGTTAGTCACATTGTAAAACATGTACATGCCTTGGGATAGGTAGGAAGTACCTTGCTTCTAGTGACCAATGAGTCAATATTTCTCAGAGGAGCCATCTCCCATGTGGGAAAACAATAAACTATTCCATAATTATCCTGCCTCTGAATACACTTCCTTTTTTAGGTGGATTTGTTTTGAGGGGGACAAAAATCAGATCTGTGTACATATTGAGAAAAGTTTTTCTAAAGTTCTACTCATGCTTCTTGGAGGGTTCTGTTTGTAATTCTATGTACTAAAAATATTTTCACTATTGTAATATATTCTCTTCTTTTTCTAATGTAAGCTTTGACTTTGAAATATCCTTATATGAAACCCTTAAAAACAACATCACTATGCGTATTGAACTTTCCAAATGCACAGAAAGAAGCATTGTAAGGTAGTTTTTAAAAAGAGCTAAGGTCTATTTTGTTTATTTTCTGTGAAAACTCCAGGGAGAAAGAGAAGAAATCCATGGCTTTGGAGTTTTTCCATGTTTGGTGTAAGAATAAAATAAGAAAATGATTGTGGAATATCTAAAACAAGACCTAGAATATTAGATGCTCAATATTGTTGAGTTTGAACTTAGTTAGTCCAAGTACTCAAATGCAATGAATAATTGAGGTCAGTATTTTAAATAGGCCCAAAATATTAGAAATGGAACAAATATAAGTGTCTTCTAGTACTTCTCATATATACACTACTGAGGTTTATATTCTGCAGTTTGCTTAGAATAAAATGGTGACATAGATTTTCCAATGTGGAACTTGAAGAAAGAGAAAGGAGGAGAAAAAAGAAGAAATTAGAAAAAATGGTTAATTATATGTTGTGCTAAGCCACTGAAATAGGTGGTATTACAGTAGACTAAATTTAAAAATCTGGAGGTAAGATCCTCTTAGTCAAAAATCAACTTTGAAGTGTGATTTGGTGTGAAGTACTCTCTCTGGGGTTATTGAGAGAATTAAATGTGACAGTTAATTAAATGCATTTAACCAGCACACATCACATATTTGTAAATAACAAATAATAGGTATTATCATAAATTATGTTCAGTGTTTAAAACATTCTCTAAATTAGGCATATTTTTCTTTTCCAAATACAAGCAGATCATGTTAACAAAGTCAAGAAAATGCAGGAGGATTCCTACCAAAGCTCATGACCCTACTGCTTGATATGAAGGATTTTTAATGATCCCCAAACTACCATCATTCAATATTCTATTAGCTTTGTGAATTTAACTTGAATTACAGAGTCATAAGCATAGTTGTCAAATATATGTGCTTTCTAAATAGAACACTAACCCTTCTATTTTGTATCTCTGTGAATCTGAATGACCTACTTCAACCCTCTGTTTCAATATATTTATCTACATGAGATTAAACATGGATTAAATGTACTAATACATGAAAGTTGTTATAAAAAGGCTTAAAATACTTAAAATTGGCAGATAATTTTAATATCAGGTATTCATTTTTAAAGTTATATTTGTGTTGCCTCTTCAAATTGACAAATTGAAGGGAATGTAAAGTGTTTTACCAATTATAGTCTTGTGTAGAAATGTCGACTAAGGACATCAGGTAGATTCTGGAAGAGACATGAATGTCACACATGAATTGGCCCCTTCTCCCTTTGCACTTTAATTTTGGGTCCAATACAGACAATGCAGCATTAAAATGCTGTCTCATTGAACTCACCCTGAATACTTGCTTTTGAAAACAAATAAAATGACTCACTGAGGTTCTCTGATCAGTTCTCTTCTAGTAAACAGTTATTCCCTTACTCAAGGGTTTTGAGCTTGAAAATATATTAACATAGGCTTCTGAAACAGAATAGCGAGACAAGTAAGAAAGGAGAACTTGATTAGGATAGAACTGGACAGAAGATCAATAAGAATAAAGACTTAAATTGAGAAAATAAGTAGAAACAAAATAAACAAAAAACACACATACAAAACTCATGGGATGTAGCAAAAACAGTACTAGTAGGAATGTTTTAGTAGTCAAAACTTACATTAGAAAAAATGAAAAGAAGTATTTAAATGTTTACTCTAACTTGAAAAAGAAGAAAGACTAAGACCAAGATTGGTAGAAGAAAATAACAAAAATTGAAGCAGAAGCAAATAAAATACAGAGTACAAAAGTAAAGGAATAATGAAGAAGTAAGATCAGCTAAGAAACATATGAAGAAATGCTCAACATCATTAGTCATTCAAGAGATGCAGATGAAAACAACACTGAGATTTCATCTCACTCCACATAGAATGTGGAGTGCTGCCATTTCAGAATCAGCCAGCAGCAAATGTTGGCGAGGCTGCAGAGAAGAAGGAACACTTCTCCACTGTTGGTGGGACTGTAGACTCATACAACCCTTGTGGAGATCAGTTTGGAGATTCCTCAGGAAGCTAAGATTGGAGGTCCCATTTGACCTGGCCATTACCCTGCTAGGTATATACACAGAAGAATTAAAAGACTCATATCACAGTGACATATGTGCACCCATGTTTATAGCAGCCCAATTTGTGATTGTTACATCTTGGAAACAACCCAAGTGTCCATCAACTAGAGACTGGATAAAAAAGCTGTGGTTCTTCTACAGAATGGAGTATTACTCTGCCATAAAAAATGATAAGTTTGAATCATTTCTACTTAAGTGGACATACCTTGAGGATATCCTCATAAGTGAAATAAGTAGGGCACAGATAGGTACATATCGCATCTTTTCTCTGGTATGAGGAAATAAAGATGTAAATGAGTCCTAGAATTGTATGTTATCATATTGTGAAATAGAAAATACTCAAAGTAAAATAGGGTGAAGGGGGAAAAATACTGATATTATAACAAAAAAGAAAGGAAACAAATTTTATGTATATAGGGGGATGGTAGGGTGGGTAGGGCTATGGTAAAAAATGAGAATTAAGTTGTGTCTTATACTGGTACAAATACAAATTATGGAGTGCAATCATGATGCATATATGTAATGTACCAATAAAAATTTTAAAAAAATAAAAATTAAAAAAGGAATAATGAACAGAAATAAAGCATTTAAAAAATAAATTAAAAACCTTTAGCTAGATTAACTAAGGAAACAGAATAGTGTGCTTCAATAATATCAGAAATGAGGATAAACATTGAAAGTGATAACATATAAATAAAAAATTATGGGGACATTATCAATAACTGTATGGCAGTAAATGGTATTGACCTAGAAGAAATGGATACATCTTAGGGCCATACAATATATAAAACTGAATGACAAAAAATAAAAACTTTTCAAACATCTGTGAGAAATAAGATTAAGTGATAAATATATGCCCCCCCAAAATATATAGAACCAAACTACTGCACTTGAGATCCCACCAAAGATTTAGAGAATGATTAATATCAATTACCCTCAAACTTTTCCAATAAGAAATACTTACAAAATCATCCTTAAGGCCAGAATTACTTTTACATCAATATCAAGGGGAGACAATAGAATAAAAGTGATTTATAAATTGATTATCTTTCAAAAAATAAGTACTGGCAAAATTCAACTGAACATTACTGCATAATATACATATACATATATATATATATATATATATGTGTGTGTGTGTGTGTGTGTGTGTGTGTGTGTGTGTATATGTATATACGTATATACATACATATATATGTATATACATATATACACACACATATATATTATATATATATATTTATGTATATATATATACACACTCAAGAATGGAATTCCACTCAAGTTGAATTTATTACTGAAATGCAAATAGGTTTAAAACTTGCAAATTAATCAAGGGTTGAATATCATATTAACAAAATTAAAGATAAAAATCACATGATCATTTCAACTGAAGCAGAAAAATCATTTGGGCAAATTCAACATGTTTTACTGACAAAAACACTTAAAGTAACTTCCAATGACAAATGGGATATATACAAAACTGCAGAAAATATCAGTGAAAGAGTAAAATCTTTTATCTAAAATTAAGAAATAAAAGGAAGGATACCTCACCTTATTACTTCTGTGCAACTACTAAAAGTTAAAAAAAAAAAGGTTCCAACAAAAGCAGAAAGAAAGAAAGAAAAAGAAAGGCCTTAAAAAGGAATTATCTCTGTAGAAAGTATGATTTTTAAGAATAAAACTTTGGAGATTTAATTAAAATCAACAGATAAAATATAATGATCAAAACAGTGTGTATGTGTCCAAAAAGTCAGCTGATGAAACAGAATAGACAATATAAGTAAAGCATCAGGTGCAAGTTTAATTGATAGTCAGCAAGGTATGAAGATTACATCAAAGAGAAACAATAGTTTCTTCAATGAGTGATTCTGTGAATACTAATATCCACCAGAAGATGCAATGATACCCTAAGCAAAACTTAACTTGGATTCAAGACCTAAACATCAGAATAAAAACTATAAAATTTCTAAAAGAAAGCATAAATATTTTTCTCCATAAGACATGTACTTCATAAATATTTTCTCTAAAAGTCTGAGTTTGTTATTCTTTCATAATAACTACTAGAATTAAGCTGATGAGAAATTTTAGGCAGAAAACTAATATTAAGGCAATAAATTAATTTTAGTGGAGAAAATTCATTGTAACACCCTCAGAATATTGCTCTGTAAAAAGATAACTTTGGGCGAGTACAGAGGAAAAATGAAAAATAAGGAGAAAGAATGAAGACAATATGAAAGGAGAATGATGCATAGATAAAGGTAGCCACTAAAATATGAAAGAAAATGAGTTTAAATTTAAGAAAAAATATCTATGAATTGAAAATCAGACAGTGTAAAAATTATGGTACTTAAACTCCTTGAATTTTATAAGAAAAAAGAAGTAGAAAACTAGGACATTTTGGAATTGAGATACTTCTTATAATTAATATAAAGTTAGACACGACTGAATATGGAATACACTAGAAGCTTTCATAAAATGGCTTTTGAGTAAACCCCACCTGTGTCCAGAGAAATGACTATAATACAAATGCTTTTTGTTAGCAAAATCATTTTTAAAGATAAAAAATACAGAAATTAAAATGAAGTTATAATACTTCCTTAGAATGCATGCATACACACATAGTTCACAGATTATATTTTTTTTAATATAGGAAACTCCCTTTTTCCCTCAAGCTGTGCTAATGTTGCTATCGACACATGAAGGAGGGATGTGGTCCGTGCTCCTGATCAACCCACAACTTGCCTCTGAGGAAGAAGTCATAAATCTTGGCTAATATCTCGGCAAAGCAAAAAACAAGTCTCAAAGACAGAATGACTCAGGGCGAAGATGAAGGAGGGGAGGACAACTGCACGTTTAACGAGGGGCAGTCTGCTCTGCTTGGGGATACTAGAATCACTGAGGAGAATAACTGGCTACAAATCCACAGAGCAATTTTGCCTAAAGATATATTGAACCAAATCTATCACTCTGTCAGTTTATTAACGTATATGTATTTTTTCTCCATCTCAGAAAACTTTCTTTTGTTTTGCCATAGGCAGAAAAACAGAGAACTGAGCAAGGTAGTGCACACCTGTAATCCCAGCACTCTGAGACAGAGAGAGGCAGGAAGATTGCAACTTTAAACCCAAACTGGAGAATTTAACAATTTAGCAAGACTGTCTCAAAAGAAAAAAAAAAAAAAATAAAAAGGAGTGGGCATAAAGCTCAGTACAAAGGCCCTGGGTTCAAGTCTCAGTAACAAAAGGTTATAATAACAAGAGCAGTAATAGGCTTTAATAAGATCTCATCCGGCTGAGTATTTTTAGAATCTTTGTTTTCACTTTAGTTGTCCCTGAAGACTTTCACACTCTGTTTAACAACTCTCTGGGAATTTGAAGCACATACACTGGATCCTTGATCCCAAATTGCTTCATTTTTTGATGTAGCACACGTTGAAGGAGAAGATATTCTAGAAAAAAAATTTTTCTTTGGAGTGTAGATAAAACTTCAGAAGTATCTCAATAATGGAACAAAAATCAGCTGCAGTAAAGAAGAAAAAAAAAGAAATTATTGGATAGAAAAGTGAGTAGAACAAGGAGTGTTTCAGAAATATTCCATTAAATATTCAATGTAGATATATGCTTGAAAGATCACCTGGTTTTGATTACATAAATAGCTACCATTTTTTTTCCATTCATTGAATGAGTCCAACGCTCCTCTTCCCTGATCCTCTTTTCAAGCACAGTATTTATTATTATTTTTAGCCTTGCAGGTGTTTGTTTTTTGAGTCAAGGTCTGGTTTTGTAGTTCAGGCTGGCCCTGAACTCAGCCTCGAACTCACAGCAGTCCTCCTGCCTCTGCCTCCCGAGTGCTGGGATTACAGGCATGAGCCACCGTGCCCAACATTATGGAATGCCATTGTGATTGCTGGTGGGCATCTCACACCCAGCATTGTTGTATGTGGTTTGTTGTATGTGTTTACCGGGAATCGAACCCGGTTCCTTGCACTTGCAAGGCAGGAACTGGAACCACTGGGCTAAATCACTGGCCCATGGAGGTTATTTTTTAAACATCTGTGGATGGTTCTTGAAAATGTCTGCTAAAATTATTCCCTCTAGCATTTTTTCACTAGGTGAATAGTTTTGGAACAGTTCTTTGACATTAAACAAACAGACTGTTAAATTCAATATTCCAAACATCAAGAACAGATCTTTATGCACAGAGGATTTAATATTTATATATATGGAAACGATGGACAGCACCACATTCATAAAAAAAAAAAAAAAGTTTGATTTGTATGCCCAGTACTAGAGATTCTCCAATTTCGTGTGGAGGTTTTTTTGTTTGTTTAAGGAAATGTTTATGGGGGAAAATGTTTGATTGGGCCACCTTTTTTTCTCTCTTGCTCCTGATTCTGGGCTCTCTCTTTCACCATGAGCAAAGTGTTCCTTTAATGGTCGGAGCTAATTCTAATACAGCCTGTAGAGTTCCTTGGCTTCTCAGCAGCTGGCAAGGATTCGGGGAGGGAACTGTGAGCCTGGCAGGAACCTCAGAATGCTGCACTATCTCTCTCCACAACAGAGATACAGTTAAAAGCTTTCTTGCATTACTCTTAGGTATGCAATGGTTTCTTTCCTTTTCTTTCCTTGTCCTGTTTTCTGCAGGAGTGATGTGTTAGAGTTGATGAGAGAAGAAAGTATTGGCAAGATGTCAGCATAGAAAGTCTGATGACTTCCAGTGCCCAAAATCACTTACCTGTGTGTAATGAGTAATTATTAAAGACAAACACAAGGCGTTAACTGTTACATAATAAAAATCAGATTAGGACTAGGTATAGTATACAGCAAATCGATACTCATAGTGAATGCCTACATGTGAAAATACAACAGGTAGTTAATTTCACATATGTAACCCTTATTTTCACGTGGGATTATATCTCATGGAAATGTATAATGTATACTATTATTACTATTAGGAAAACTTTCCAATTTATTCATTTATTTGTTCATTCCACTAGCACTTGTGGACCATTGATTCTGTTTTAGATATGATGGAACCTATATTTGTGAGAAGCTACAGATAATTTAAAAATAAGAAAATGACACATCTAGTAATGACCCTGTAAAAGCATTAGGTAAAACATGAATCAGAAAAGAATAGATATTGGGGGAAGAATGGTTGTCATTTTTTATAGGACCTGGGTTCAAATTCAGGGGTAGAGGTTGTCGATTTTTATGGGATCTTGTGCTCATGCAGCAGGTGCAGCATTACTGAGCTAAATCGCCAGGCCTGGGTGGTTGGCAGTTGAAAGTGTGTGTCAGAGGAGGCCTTTGTTAGGACAGACTTATGAGCAAAAATTTAAAGGAGGGAAGTGGTCTGCGTAGATCCTTTTGGTGCTGAGAAGGAAAAGTGCTACCTTCCCGGAGCAGGTGTGTGCACTGCCTTCAAAGCAAAGCCAGAAGCCAGTGCAGCTGCAGCAGATCCAGGAAGGGAGGTGACACCTACCAGGCACAGTTACAGAAGCAATGTGGTGCAAAGCCCATGTGTGTGGCCTTACACAGTGCACCGTGAGAGAGACAAAGATTTAGGCTTGACGCTCTTGTCACGGTATCCTCACTTCACTGTGCAAATCATTGTAGTTTTCCATGTGATGAAGACCATTTTAGCAGGGCTCTTTGGTATAACTTCTGCTTTGGATTTCTATTTTTCCTTATCTCATTTTTATAACCCACATAAAATAACACAACTTCCTTCTTGCACTGGGTCATCATAACTCCAAGTCCCATAATGGTTTTAGTCTCAAGCTGGTTTCTGAGGAAACTGTACTTGCATTTCAAGCAGCCCATTTGCAAGCTGCCGTCTCATTATGAGTTAATAGACAATTTATCTAAATCTCTTGGTCTTAGATTTCTCACATCTAAAATGAAGATGAAATAACCATCTGCTTTGTATCACTGTGTGATTACATGCAAAATTCCTAGAACTATGTCTGCTTTGCAAGAAGGTCATGATCTTCATAAATAAAAGGGTAACATATGAGCAAAGAAAGACATCTCCCAGCATGCGCTTTATGTTGGAGTCATGATTACTGTTAAACTCCTTGATGACATAAGTAAAGAGTAGTTTTTATAAATAAAATTATAAATGCTTGACTTTCCCCATATATATGTTTTTATAACTGACTTGGGTTGAGGAAATGGTTAACATAAACATAATAAGAATCTGGGGATATAAAATGGATTTCAAGCCCTCAGGGTTGTGTTATGAGCCAACTATTACTTGGGCAGATTTTTATTCCTTATTTAATCATTTTGGGTGGTCCAATTACATTTTCTAAATCTGGCATAAAGTTAATAACTTGTTCATCACCATGGAGTAATCTTACATTCTGTAGATGGTGTATGAATTGGGAGAAGAAAGGAAATACTGAACTAGTATGCACTAAGAGACAGGGAATAAGCTGAAGTTAACCAGATTAGGTACCCACTGTATTAATGAAACTGGGATGTGGTGAAAGCTCTATCATTAGTAGAAATATTACAGGGAAAATTAAATAAGATATTTTTAAAATGAAATCTCTATTGGTACATTACATATACACAGCATGATTACCCTCAACAATGAAAATTTTTGCCAGTATATGATACAACTTAATTCTCATTTTTCCCACACCCCTACCCAACCTACCACCCCTGCCCCTATGTACATAAGCTTTGTTTCCTTTCTTTTTTGTTATACTCTCATTATTTTTCCCCTCGTTATTTACCCCTTCACCCCATTTCCCTTTGAATATTTTCTATTTCACAATATATAAAATATACTCTAGAACTCATTTACATCTGTATTTTCTCATACCAGAGAAAAGATACAATATTTACATATCTGTGACCTATTTATTTCACTTCTGAGGATGTCTTCCAGGTATATTCATTTTAGTATGAATAAATCAATCTTATCTTTTTTATGGCAGAGTAATACTCCATTCTGTAGAAGAACCACAACTTTTTTTATCCAGTCTCCGGTTGATGGACATTTTGTTTGTTCCCAAGTTTAGCAATCACAGACTGAGCTGCTATAAACATGAATGCACATATGTAGCTGTTATATGAATCTTTTGTGTATATTTTAATAGAATTACAGTCTATTGCAATGGTCTACATGTCCATAAAATTAGGATATTAAATTAAAAAGGATATACCCGCATTAAGCAGAGAAAGATCTTTGGATCTTTCTCTGCTAATTAAAAAGGATGCACCCAAAAGACTAATGCTACATTGCCCTGTCCATAAAATCATATTTTCAGCATTACAATAATACTCTCTCTGTTATATTTTTAAGAGTTTCAATAAAGTCAAGCTATGTAGGACCATTGTAAATTGATGTTCACTCTTAGCTGTTGAAAAATGGACTTATTAAGCAGAAACAGTTTTAAATTTTAGTATAATTTCAACAACTGAAGTCAACAGAGTAACAATACTTATTTTTACCTCTTTTCAATGTCTCTTCTATTGCACTTCAAGTGCATCTTCACCAACAGTAGCGACATCTTTTTTTCTCCTCTATCACTGAACACTTAGCATTGAGGGTTGTTAATCACTTTTTTTTTATGGTTTCTCATAGATAGTTCTGATTAATTTGATATAGAGACCATCTATTCCAATTTTCTGTAGGGTTTTGAACATAAATGGTTGTGGTATTTTGTTAAACGCTTTTTCTGCATCAACTGAGATGATCATATGGTTTTTGTCCTTGAGTCTGTTAATATAGAGTATAATATTTATTGATTCACATATGTTGAACCATCCCTACATACCTGGGATGAATTCAGCTTGGTCAGGCTGTATAATCTTTTTGATGATTTTCTGTATTCTATTTGCCACTATCTTATTGAGGATTTTTGCATCGATATTCATTAGGGATATTGGTCTGTAGTTCTCTTTTTTGGTTGGATCTTTCTTTGCTTTTGTAATCAAGGTTATGGTTGCTCCCCGGGAATGAGTATGGGAGTACTGCTTCCCTTTCAGTAAGAAGCAGAGGCACTAACTCTTCTTTAAAAGTTTTGTAGAGGGCCGGGGAGTTAGCTCAGTGGTTCCGGCGCCTGTCTTGCAAGCGAAAGGACCCGGGTTTGATCCCCGGTAACCACATAACAATACTGGGCGTGGAGACTCACCCCAGCAGCAACCAGTACCACAGACCACAGTGCCGGGCGTGGTGGCTCACGCCTGTAATCCCAGCACTCGGAGGCAGAGGCAGGAGGATTGCTGTGATGTGAGTTTGAGGCTGAGCTCAGGGCCAGCCTGAACCACAAAGTGAGACCCTGTCTCAAAAAAAAAAAAAAAAAGTTTTGTAGAATTCAGCAGTAAAGACATCAGGACCAGGGCTTTTCTTTGTTGAAAGTTTTTTTTTTTTTTAATTACATTTTCAATTCACAGATTGATATTGGGATGTTTAACATTTCTATATCTTCTTTATTCAGCTTTGGAAGTTCACATGTGTCTAGAAATCTATCCATTTCTTCTACATTTTCCATTTTATTAAAGTACAAATTTTCAAAGTAGATATATATTATTCTCTGGAATTCCTATGAGTCAGTAGTAATTTTCCTCTTCTCATTCCTAATAGCTTAGATCTGAGCCTTTTCCTTCCTTTGTTTGATAAGGTTAGCTAAAGGTCTACCAAGTTTATTTAGCCTTTCAAAGAACCAACTTTTCAATTCATTTTTTTGTATCATTCTCTTAGTCTCTACTGCATTAATTTCTGCTCTGATCCTTATAATTGCTTGCCTAATGCGAGCTTTGGGTTTATCTTGCTCTTCTTTTTCTACCTGCCTGAGGTTCAGCATTAAATTGTTTATTTGAGTTTGCTCAGTTTTCTGGATGTAGCATTCACTGCTATGAATTTTCCTCGTAGAACTGCTTTCATTGTGTCCCATAAATTCCGATATGTTGTATTGGAGTGAATCACTCTTAACCTTTCGAAGCTCTGAGCTTGAACAGCCATTACATGGAATTATACAAAGTTATTTGTCCTTAAAAGAAAGAAAATTTAATTTTAAAAATTAAAAATTAAAAATTTAATTTTAATTTTAAGAGGTTGTGTGCTTTGTAATCATTTTATCCAAAGTATTCCTTTTCTAGCATTGTTATCTGCAGACCATATTTCACAGGGCTAATGCTCAGGAATCTGGCTAGTCACTCTTTTGCATTTCTGCCCAGAGATCACTTTCCTCAGGCCCTTTTCTGATGCTCGAGTTTGTTCCTCATATTGTCTAGCCCACTACCTACCGTGAGTCACAAGCAATAGCATATGTGGCCATGATGTCATCTGCCAATGTGAATATGTTTTTTTTCTACATGACACTGAACAGTTTCAAGCATTTTTTTTTTAGATTTCTTTTCCAGTTTCCAGTAATGTGCCCATGGTTGGCTATATGAATTTGTTCTAAATACTAAGTGGCATAATGCCCTGAAGTTCAAAATTTAGTTCAGTTTCTTTTGTGATGTGTGTGACCTGGAATCCATTATGCTTTCTCTTCCTCAGAATGGGTCTTTGCTGAAATTTATAAGGCTATCATTTGGGATCAGAAAAGTGTTATTTTATAAAACTTCTATGATATACATACTATTATTGTCTTTACTTTCTTATTACAAAGATTAAGACCAAGAGGGCCGGGGATATAGCTCAGTGGTTCCGGCGCCTGTCTTGCAAGCGCAAGGACCCGGGTTCAATCCCCGGTAACCACATAACAATACTGGGTGTGGAGACTCACCCCAGTGGCAACCAGTACCACATACCAGTGCCGGGCTTGGTGGCTCACGCCGCCTGTAATCCCAGCACTTGGGAGGCAGAGGCAGGAGGATTGCTGTGACGTGAGTTTGAGGCTGAGCTCAGGGCCAGCCTGAACCACAAAGCAAGACCCTGTCTCAAAAAACCTTAAAAAAAAAAAAAAAAAAAAAAAAAGATTAAGACCAAGAAAGATAAAACAAGGTGTATATGACAAATGCTAGTATGCTACAGGCTGGAAATTTTAATTGAAGTCTAGGCTTAAAAACAGAGGACCTGTGCCAATTTACTCCACAGCCTTCTTAAACAATGAATGATTTTTTATTCTCTTTGAAATTATTGATTAATTGCAATGAAATTAAAAAGAGACTTTTCCAGGGTAGGGATGTAGTTCAGTGACACAGCACCTACCTGGAAAGGCAAATGTCCTTAGCTTGATCCCTGGTAGAAAAAAAAAAAAAAAAAAGACTTTTCTGCTGATTGCTTCTAGGTGAGGTATCTAATTCAGTATCTATTTCTTGTATAGGCCTTAACTCATTAGCTTGCTGGCCTTAAACATTCTTATTTATTAAAAAAGTCAAAAAACAATTACTTTTCTGTGTTGATCTAAAAAGTAAAAAAATTTTTAAAAAACCTACTTCTCATATACTGCAAGGTGTAATAAGTGATACCATATTGGTCTTTGGAGAAATAGTATAGTCGTGTGATTGTTGTATTCAAATGAAATGTTATTGTATTCAAACGAACATATAATTCCAAACTGCATTTTTCTGAACTACAATATAATTGAGAGTATAGATTTTGACTTTTAGTCAGAATTATTCAAACTAGACTTAATGTAGCTAAGTTCTTTGGATAATAACAAACTTCAGGTAACAATTTCCAATCAACAGCAAAGTCTGGGTCAAAACACAGGCATTGTAACAAAAGAAAGCATATCCTGTTTTTATCTAATGAGGGGGGTCATGGTCCTCCAGTTTTCAGATGACAAGATAGAGCCCTGAACATTTATGGACAGACTGTTGGTAAGAAGCAGAACCAAGTTTGGAAGATGGGCTGCCCAGTGGAAAGGCTCTTCGATCTTTGTCCTTTAGCAATTTGAAAACATGGCTTTAAACAATACACCTATTTTTTAAAGTCTTTATTGGTACATTATATATACATATCATGACCACACTCAGCATTGAGAATTCATACCAGTATATGACATGACTTAATTCTCATTTTTTCCTAGTTCCCTACCCACGCTAGAATTCCTACCCCCCTATATACATAATCTTTGTTTCTTTCCCTTTATTACCATCACAGTATGACCAAGCTCATGAGGTTTGGCTTCTCTTCTGGGTAGGGTGCTGAACTGCAGAGACGCTCATTAATCCACTTGGTGCATTATTTATGGTGTGCCCCTTTCAATGAGCTGTGCTGTGTGGAGTTCACAGTCCTCTGGAATTAAGGAAGATCACACTGTGCCATGTATTTCCAAAAGTAGAGAACGAGTGCTAAAAATTTTATTTTACAGCATTAAAATTTATATATTTATCTTTTTCTGAAACTGTGTAATTGAATAAACTTTATTTCAAGATGAACTAGTCTAAGCAGTTCATGAAAAAAGAAGAGAGAGAGACAGAGACAGAGACAGAGACAGAGAGAAAGAGAGAACCATGTTAAGTGGGCATTCAGCCAATCTTAAGGAATGAACACAGCATTTTTAAAGCCTTCAGAATATTGAGAACAGGTCATAAGTAAAAGAAAATAGGAAATAAGGACCAGAGGTTGGAAGGCCTGGAGTCAGTTCAGACTGTCTGAGTCACTTATGCTGTGGTGGTGATTTGAGCTGACAAAATGTTATTGGAGGAATCGCTCTCCTCAACACTGTTTGCTTTGGGAAGTCAGGCAGAGATTTATTATGGCTGAAAAGCCTTTACAGCTGTCGGATGTAGTGCTGGGTTCAGAGAGTTGAAAATATCAGCTGAAATTAATAGCATGAATTGTGATTTTGGATATTCACAACAGTTACAATGAAAAAAGAGATCATAGATTGGTTGTACAACTATTCTTACATTGGATTGTAAAAAAAAAAAAGTCTTGATCAACAAGGAAAAGGATAACCCAGTGTGTCCACTGAAAATAATACAGATAAAAAGAAATGTATACAAAGGACCAATAATTAATGTAAGTAAAGATGTAAGTAAGTATTTACATGTAAGTAAAGATGTTTGATTGAACATGTAACATTATAGAAGAAAGACAATTCTGAATATGATGGCTTCTCATGAATAATCATCTTGTAGACTAATGATGTTTTTTTCTTTATGTGTATCTCTAAAGATACAATCAAAACATGCTTGGAAGATGAAGATAGATACACAAATATATTCTACAGAAAGACATTTAATGATTAATCACCTTGTCTCTATTTCTTCCTATACAGTCAATTTCTAAAATTATATTTGTTCACCTATCAGTTTTGTTTTTTTTTTAATATAATCTCAGACATCTTCTAAGGCTAAAATTTCCATTATGGGAAGTTTTATCTCCATTTAAAAATCCATAGGCATGCACACATATTAAAGATTTAAGCAGATTTCTGTGGTGTGAAATTTCTCATGACTAATGTTTATCATGAGTCCAAGTGGAGGAATGCATTATATGGTGGTTTTTAAACTGCTTTGACTAAAACTCCTCTTTTCAAGACTTATTTCCTAAAGAAAATGAAAAATATTGTTTCAGAGTGGATTTATACATCAGAAAGTCCTCCTGTTACCTGTCTTAGATGAGTACACTGACAGGTACATACATAAGGAAATCACATTGTGCCATGTATTTTCCAAGAGCAGAGAATCATTATGCATGGCATGGACTCAGCACATTCATTTCTAAATGAATCAATACATGTAATAGAAGCCACACCTATGCTTTTATCATTTGAAGAAATACCCAGCCCAATACCAATTTAAAATGATACCTGTCCAATTTGTTTTGAATACCCACACATTTTATAAGCTCTGACAGGTTTTTTTTAAGCTTAGCTTGCTGTCGCTAATAATTAGGGTTACTTCATTATTGCTGATGCCTGTAGTATTGTCTAGTTACTGTGAAAATGCAATACATGCCTATGTGAAAGGAGTAAGAAAATGTTGACGTAATCAACCTGTGACTTCCTCAGTGAGGTTTTTTTCCTACCCAAATACTACTACAGTCATAAGCAATGAATTGTTTCCCTCCCATCTCTTACATCTAAAACTCCATTTGTCTTCGCTACTCTTGTCTTATTATTGTGTTTCCTGGTCTTCAGACCAGGAAGACATTAATAAATTAATAGTATAGAGTAGAAGTCTCCAACCTTCCAGGCAGCGGGGATCAATTTTGTTTAAGACAAATTTTCCAAGGATATGGTGAAGTTGGAAGAGGTTCCGGATTAGCATTTCATAAAGAAGGTGGAAACCAGATCTCTGGCACATGCAATTCATAATCGGGTTTGTGCTCTTATGAGAACCTAATACAACATCACCACCACAGCCATCACACACACTGCCCCCTCTCATTTGATTGGAGCAGGAGCTCAGGAGATAATGGCTGGGGACCTGGGGAGGGCTGGGGATGGCTGTAAATACCAGCAAACCATTCGTTGCTCACCTTCTGTTGTGTGGACTTTCTGCAAACAAGCCACTGACTAACATTGGTCCCTGGTCTGTGGGTTGGATGTTAGGGCCCCTGGTGTAAAGTACAAATGAGAACTGAAAGGAGATGTATCCTAACCTGAATAATCATTTTATTGGCAAATCATTTTTTACTATTGAAAGTTTTACCATGGCACCCTCTTTCCACTTATCAAATGCCCTGTGGTTTTGGAAGCCTCTGGGGTAAGATGACATATGATCTGTTATTTCCTGTTTCTATACTTTTATCTAAGTATCTCTTCCATTCATCCAAATATGCTTCTCTTATTTTTTGGAACACTCCATGCCATTTTCTGAACTGTTAGCTTTCAGGAAAAAGTTCTTTTCACTCTAACTGTAGGTTTCTGCCAAGCTTTATGTTTTGGTGCAGAGCAGTCTCTCTTCTTTATTTACTATCAAATATGGTATCACTTCTTTTCAGAACACCTAACCCACCTTGGGTCATAATAATGTTGCGCTGAATGTGTTTACTGGACTGGGAATGCTCCTGACCAGAGGTTCCTTGAGAAATGAAGCCATACCTATGTTCCTGTTCCTCATAGTTGCACTAGAAAATGGTACACAATTATTCATGTCTTAGATGGATTTTCCCAGTTCTTTTTCTTTTTTAATTTTTAAATTCAAATATTTTTGGTACATTATGAATACACATTATCAATGCATTCAACATGGAAAGTTTGTACCAGAATATGACATGACTTGATTCTCATTTTTCCCTTCCCTCTGCCCTGAAACCACCTACTTTTCTTTAGTCAGACATGTTCTCTGCTTTCTTTGTGAGTATACCATTGAAGAGAGAGCATCAAGCAACAAACAGAAACATAGAAAAATTAACTGAAAGGGGAACATAGAATGAGATTTCACTCATGGCTGTAAGTGGCAAAGGGGCAATGCAAAACTTTTTGGCATATCGATGTAGGCTGAGCAGTATCCTCTACAACTCATACATAAATTCTAATCCATGGCACTAAGAATGCAAGTACAACTGGAGATGAAATCTTTAAAGTGACATGAGATCCTTAAAATGGGTTCCCTTATTCAGATGACTAGTGAAATTATAGGACAAGATGACTACCTAACATAACCAAAAAGATGATGGCAATATGGGGGGAGAAGGTTTTATCTACAAACCATGGAGAAAGGGCTCCAAGCAAGCAGCCCTGTCCTCAACTTGGCCTTAGACTCCTGATCTCTAGAACTCTGAGAAAATAAATTTCTACTCTTTAGGTCTGTATGACACTTTGTTATGGTAACCCTGGCAAACTACTGTGTGCCATCTGTCTTTCTCTAGCCACATGCTGCAATTTAAGCTTTTTCTGTTCCTACTTAGGGGAAAGTATGGCTGTCAGTTTTCATCATGAGTATTTCTTCCACTCGGTTCGAAAACAGTAAAGACAGACATTTCAGTGGAGGATATTTTGTTCTCTCCCAAGACATTGTAGTTGGTTCTAAAGATAGGTGCTTCACAACTGACTGCTGCTACTGTACAGTGTAACTTATGGAATACAAGGCATAAGCCATGGACTACTCCAGAATTTCATGAGATTATTAAGAATCAACTGTAAATAGGTTCAATTTAGAAGAATCTTGTTGGTTTTCTTGGCTTGTTGGTTTTCACCACAATAGGCAATAAAGAGACATAAAAGCAGGTATGAAATTGTCACAACCAGACAGAGTTCACTTTCTCAGGTAGAGGGAGAAATGTGCAGCAGGATCATCTCAGAAAATATTAGGATCGTGTCATCTAAGGATGGCAACATTCATGGGACAGAAATAAAATTTCTTACCAGATTAGCCACCAAATTACCCTCTTTTCTAAATTATTAGTCACGAGAAGACTTCCTTCTTAAAATCTTAAGTAACATAGATAACTTTACTTTCAGTATCTATTAAAATATGTATTTGGTGTTTATATACACTGCCTTTAATGGAGGTGTTATGTCAAGGAGGAGATTGGCAACCTTTAACAATTTTCTCTTAGAACAGCAACATTTAAACCACTCAGAACCTTTTTATATTTCTGTTTAATATTCCCAATCATGGAAAGGTTACACCTGTGGATTCCAGCATTGTACATGAGGGGAGAAAGGTTTAGGTTGTTTGAGTTGCTTGATCACACAAGTGGCAAATGGTGGAGGTGGATGTACAATATACCTGAAAAGTTCTCTTACCTGCAGGCTGTACTTTCAGTTTCCTAACTTACGCCTCTGTAAGTTTCCTAACTTACACCTCTGTAAGTCTTCTCCCCAAAACTGGATATCTAAGAAGGGTCCCTTTAAACAGAAAATGTTCATATCCACATGTATTTAATATTCAATGTGAAATAATGGGGGGAACATAACTGTTTCACAATAAAGTTAAATGTAATTTGCCCTATAAAATAAATTTCATCAAATTACCACAGCAGTAAAATAGCCATTGTAACAGAAAATCTCCTGTCAATATGGTTTCCTACTTAAATTTTCTAAAAATAATGCTAGGAGAAAATATAGCCATTCAAATATAGAGTTAAAGGTATGAGAAAATCTTTCCACACATCATATTACTAATAGACAATCTTCTTGGTATATTCTATGGCTTCGGGATACTGGCCAACTCTCAATGGCAGTTATACTTAGTATATATTCAAACATAACCAAAATTCTACTTGCATTATATGAATTTAGCTTTTTTTAAAAAAGATTGAGAGAGAAAACTAAACCACAAGTGCATGGTTGGGTAAAAAAAATTTTCGCTTGTGCAATTTATCAAGATACTAGAAAGATACCCTTGTATTTAATCAGGTTCATTTTCCTTTTCAATATGTGCATGTAGCAGTGTTTCTTTTTCCTTTAATAGATGCTGATTTAATACTGAAGCATGGCTCATCCAATTCATATTCCCTAATTAATAAGATAGAAAAATCAATTCTACATTGTATCTGGGAAGTGAAATTATAGTCCTTATTGAAACTTCAAATTCACTGTTATTAATATAATAAAATGAAGAATCAACAATGATCTATTTTCCTAGTCAGCTTTGGCAGTAATATGGGAATTATAGTAATGATACAGATGTTAGTTCTTTTCATTAAAATAAAACATATATTTCAATTCATTTTTGCCTCTTAGTTGCTTAACTGAAATAATTCACAGAAAGAATTTATCCAAGTGTTCCATACATCATTAGGGTCTTCAAATATTCTGGGATTATTTGCTTTTCTTCTCACCATACTATAGATAGAAGTTTCAAACTATATAATGTTTTTATACAAGATCTACATATATTTAGATATCAGAAGTTCTTAGATGATCAATAGCATTTTTTCCCTTAGACAATGTTATTTTCTCTATAAATCTGAACAATATTATATGCTTAATATGTCTTTATTTTTTAGAGTCCTATAATAGCTATGTAAAGTATCCTTTTTTCTTCTAAAGATTAATTTCATTTGGTGGAAATTTTCTTAAGACTTCTCTATCACAAGCCATAAAAATAATTGAAATTATATCAGATTTTGATACCACAGTTACTGTGGGAAGTACTACTCTCTAAGAAAGCATAATCTTAAACCAACTTTAAACAATTTGTTGCTTACTCAATTATTTTATGAGGAACATTTTGAAATTTATTACACTTAATTGGCCCTTGGGGAAACATTTACTATTCTCAACATGATATACACAGGAAACCTCCTGACATGCATTTTATAAGACAAAATGTATCCTTTAAGATTGTAGATTTGGAATGGACCATGACTGATGTGTTTCATGAAAATAGCCTATTATTTATAGATGAATGGATTTATTGCTAGATCCGCTCACTTCCTACATCTGATTCTTTATTTCAAGATATTATTTTTTCAATTATAAACTCTGATAAAATCATCTGTACACACTTACCACTTTATAAATTGCAAGGATTTTCCTATAGTAGCTATCTCTTCATGTAATATCTAGCTAAACTCTATAGAATATGAATAATCTTAAAATATTTTTTGCTTGTTTTTAGAAGACAATTAGGAATGGTAACAGCAGCTGCACCAGCCAACTATGTTTCCAGCGCTTTCCCTTGTTTCATTATTGTAGATGTCACAAGCACAGGAGTGATGTCCATGTTGGTACTGCCACTTCCAAGGTTATTTTACTTTGGGAAAGTTACTGAATCTCTCTTTCCTCACTTTCTTCCACGATTAAACAGAGATATTTCCCCTCAATGCACAGGATTTCTTTAAAAGCATAAGAATGAAGAATATGACATATATAAAAAGTATCTGCTGCAAAGTATATAACATATATATGTTCAACAATTATGTCTCATGGCAGTAATAATTGTCATCTCCATATAGATAAGGAAAGTAAGTTTATGTAGAGAATCGACCAGAAGATTTAGCCCTCAAATCTGAATCCAAATATTATATCTTAATCTCAAGTCATGTTTTTCTAAATGATATCAGTGTTTCATTTTGCTTTGTCTTGCTTGTTTTGCATTTTCACAGTACCAGAGATCATACTCACAATCATGTACTTGTAAGGTAGGTGGTGGTGCCACTGAGCAAAGTTCCTAGCTAATTTTGCTGTGGGACTGATACTTGCACAATATAAAAACGTGAAAAAAAAAAGACTTGAAATGTGTCATTTTCTAAACTTATATTGTCATCAATTTTCTTGATATTCCCCTGGCCCCCAATTGCTTTTGTAACAGATATACTGCTTATATTCTTTGGTCTTCTGTCTCCTGATTTTTAGCAAAACACTTAATTATATGATGAATACTAAGTGCACTCATTTCAGATTTATCTTCTAAATTAATCAGTTTGCCCTTCTTTAAAGAAATGATTTCTTTTACTTGTCAGTGGTGAAAGTCACAGGTGAACAATTTGTTTGGTTCTGTCAATTCAGCTATGTTTTGAGCAACAAACTGAGTGTTTATGGACAAAAAAAGGATGGCTGACAGTTATTACCCAGATAGAGGAGACAGAAGTTCGTTTCATTCAATTCACGTAGCAGTTTATTCTGAGATACAAATTTAACTTTATCTTACCTTACTCATAAAGCTAATTCTTGTATTTAATGAATATTCATGATGTGTTTTCCAATCTTTGGGTGTAATTTGAACACTGGCCATGAAGTTAAAGTTAATATTTTAGTATCTTACATATTTACAGGAACTCAACTATATTTTGGTAAACTTCAAGAGAAAGTATTTTCATATGAAATATATTCTACCTGCAAATATATATTCTACTGGATATATATAATAAATATATGTTCTACTGAATTTTTTTCATTTTGAACCATTATTATAGTTTCCAAATGGGTAAAAAGCTATGAAGTGGATATCAATTGTTGATGTATCACAGTAAATAAATGATAACTGAGCCACCCCTGGGGTCTTATGGCAAGAAACTTCTTCGGATAGTTAGGACGTGGTTTTATAACAGACTAAGGTTGTTTCCTTTTGATTGTTTTTGAAATTTGGAGGAAATAGTAGCACTGTTCAAATGATTTTACTACTTGTTATTAAACAAAACTTTTTATTTTCTGTTAAAAATGAAAAAGGAAAAAAGAAGAAAACTATGAACATGCTATTGTGCCAGAGACAGTGTGAGCAATATTACTTTGCATTCATTCCTCTTATCTGAAATTATCTATTTCCATTCCATAGCATCCTTGTTGTCATTTCCCTAGTTATGTGGTGTCAAAGAGAGGGGCTTTATTTCTCTGTCCCAAACTCTTTCCATGTTACCTTTAACAGTTGACATAAAGCCACAAAAGTGTCACCAGTGCCACCAATGCCCTTGGTGAAAAAGAGCTGTGGGAACTAATGTTTAAGGGAGCTACTAACTCAGTACAAGCAATAAAAGGACTTTAATATCTATCAAAATACATAGTTTTTGTGGACTTTAATCAGACATAGTAGGAATAGTACCATTTGCGCTAAATCCCTGGCCCTTGGAATTTAAACATTAATCAAAATAAATTACAGAAAAGAGTGGTATTACTAACAAGTTATCAATATATTTATCACTGAGAAGTAATAAGAATGTATGAGTCACTTCTTACCCCAAATATTCTATATTTCTAACTTAACTGAAAAAGTCAGAATAGCAGATTTTATGTAACCTCAGTTTGCCCTTCTTTAAAGAAATGATTTAGTTTACTTGTCAGTGGTGAAAGTCACGCAATAATGAGAAAAAATTATTTACAAGACAATGTTTTTATCCTTAGATATAGATACAATTCGGTTAGATGAAATGTAAAGCTCTTATATGGAAAACAGGTGAGTGAAGCTTCAGCATAGAGACTAATTTGTAAAATTCCATTCTTTTGGGAACTGTGGATGTAACTTCATAGTACAGCAGTTGCCAGGCATGTGAGAGTTCTCAGGTTTGGAAACCAGCACCCTAAAATACCTAAGGAACTACATGCTATATTTGTATATCCCATGAGTTTGGGAGGATGTTGCCACGAAAAAAAGCACCCAAAGAAAATTAATCTGACTTAGCTGCTTTATTTTAGCCATGTTATATGAAGATCTTAGAGCACATTATTTTTGTTTTAAGTTGGAAGCTTGTACATAAATGTGTATAATCATCCTCATCCCTGATGAGTGTATGGACTGCAGTCTAATTTTGGTGCCATAGTAGCTACTGCCATGCAGAAGCCAGGCTGCTGTTTCTGTTTATTCTTGCAGATGAAGCACATGTCCCGAACCATTTCAATTTTAACAGGAGGCCGTAGCCCTCGTACAGCAGAGAAACCTTGCCTTCTAGGGAAGGAGTCACAAAGAAAATGGCTCAGTACTCTGCCAGATGGTGAGCGCTTAGATGTGAGAAATTGGAGCTGGAGAGGACAGAACAGGTCAGCTGGGCCATCTCCCTTGCCAGAGCCACGTCACCAGTGCTCCTCGAGCACCCGCCTACCTCACGATCAGGGAGCACTTACCTAACCCCTGAGCTCTGAATAGAAACCACCCTTGTTTTTCTTGCTCATCATCCATCACATTATAGAACTGCATCTTTAACCCCATAATGGTATCTGAAGTAATATTTCACCCAATCTCATTTCCTTTGGCCTTGCTGAGGTCCTCCATTTTTACTGTTTAATAAGGGAAATTTATCAAAGCATAATCAGACATCAGTGCATACAAAATATAATTCAATATAGAATAAGTCATGATATTTTCTAATGGTGTGCTGTCGCATGAACTCAGCCACACTGGTTCAAATATACCTAGTACTCCCTGTCTTTATTTCATGATAAATTCCCACTAAGGTCAGCTTCACAAAAGACCAGAAACAGCAGGAAGGCATTCTTGCTGAGCCCTGGGACATAGAAGTCAGAAATCAAGGAAGAGCTCAATCCATGCTTCTTTTCTAGCTTCTGGTACTTACCGGAAATAGTTGGTATTGGATTTTGAAAACATCACTTCATGTTCTGTGTCTGTCTTCTCTTGGCATTTCCCACTTGTGTTTGTGTCTTTATGTCGAGAGTTTGTACTTTTATTTATTTATTTATTTATTTATTAAGGTTTTTTGAGACAAGGTCTCGCTTTGTGGTTCAGGCTGGTCCTGAGCTCACCCTCCAACTCACATCACAGCAATCCTCCTGCCTCTTCCTCCCAAGTGCTGGGATGACAGGCGTGAGCCACCACGCCCGGCACTGTGGTATGTGGTACTGGTTGCTGCTGGGGTGAGTCTCCACACCCAGTATAGTATGTGGTTTCTGGGGATTGAACTTGGGTCCTTCCGCTTGCAAGACAGGGGCCAGAACCACTGAACTATATCCCCAGCCCGAGAGTTTGTACTTTTAATACAAACAGTCATACTTGATATGAGAGCCCACTGAAATCTTCATCTTAGCTTGATTGGCTCACTAAAGACTATTGTCAAAGATTCATAAAATTCAGTGCACTTACATATGGAGAGACCTATCTAATGCAGCATTTATAAGTAATTTATATTTTCCAATTGATCGATGGTATATGACTTAGAGTTTGGAGGTCACGTCATCACAACCACTGAACTCTATCATTGTAGCATGAAATCAGCCATACACAATACATGAGTAAATCAGTGTGGCTAAATTTTATACAATTTGTATATTTTTTGAAATGTTATCTTTTTTCAATGACAAAACTAACCAATTTTATTTCAACGACCATAAAAAAACCATGTAGTGGGGCAAAATTACTAACTTCTGCTTTTTTTGATGTCAAACTGAATATTGAAAGTGATCAGCCTATTCTACCTGAAGAAACCACAGCTACTCATCTTCAAACACTTTTTTTTTCTATTTTTGGATTTTTAACACAACTTTTTGCCTGAATAAAACACTGAGTGACTCTAACATAAAATACTTCTTTGTTTTTCCTCTTTTCCATTTAATTTCTTGCCTCTCCTAATGGATGCACTCTACTGGGTCTCATGAAGTTGTGACCTTTACTGTCTTACCTAGGATATTGTTTAGAACTTTTTTGGAGAGCAGATAAAGTATTTGTGAGGTTCCTGAGGTGTTCTTCATCATGGAAGTATTTTATTTTCCCACTGATTATGGAAGACAGCTTAGCAAGATATATCGATATAGGTTGGAAGTTGTTTTCTTTTAGGGCTTGCAGCCCTTCCCTCCAGACTCTCCTTGACTTGAGCGTTTGTGTTGAAAATTCCACTGTGATTCTGCTGGGCTTTCTTTTATATATGAGTTATTTCTTTTCTCTCACTGTATTCTTAAGTGAAATAAATAGGATACACATGTATAAATACCGAATAGTTTCTCTGGTGTGAAACACTGAAAGTGTAAGTGAGAATCATAATATATATTATGAAATGGGAAGAAACTGATCAAGTGAGAAAGTGAACTAGGGAAGGGAATTTGGAAAAAGGAAAGAGGGAAATAAAAAATACATGAGAAAAGAAGGCAAAAATGGAAATAAAGTTTTTTGTAATTGGGGAGAGATGAAAGTGTTGAGGGGAAGGGATGGGAATGGGGAAAAAGTAAGAAGCCAAATATATACAGGTACAAGAGTACAGTGATTAATGTCATGATATTTCACACCTAAAAGGCACCAATATATTTTAAAATAAAAGAAAATAAATTTAAAAAACAGTTCTGTCTTTATTTCTGTTCATTCACTATTTCTTCTCACAATGAAAAATTACTTCAGTTATTCTAATTTTTAGTTCATAATAAATTCCATACTTCAAGAAACTATATTGTACAGTTTTTCCTTTTTTAAGTTTTGATATTTACATGTTCTATTAAAAAATTGCTTTGCCTTCTTTTACATTTTTCCTTTTCCTTCTGTCATATTGCCGATGCTTTTGAAGCAAGCCCTTGTATTTTTCTTCCTACTTTTTTCCCAGAGTAATAATTTTTAAGTCAGTATTTTTGTATCTATGATCATCAGTATATAAACAGTATTCATTGCACTGTTAAAAGCTTTAATATTATTTTTGTTACATGTCTTTTTTGTTTTGTGTTTAGTGAACAATGCCTTTTTCCCGGGGGGTCTGCCTTTCTAATATCAGTTATGTCATCATCCTCCATATTTTTTAGAAATGCTCTCAGTGAAAATGCAAACCTCAGTCTTTCTTTGATTGCAGGACTGTGTCTGGATGAAACTTTCTCACTGGTACCTCCAAACTTCCTGCTCCTGTTTCGGGATGGGCTTGTTTCTGTGTTATATCTCTTGTGCTGGGATATTTTCATC